>JADLZN010001068.1:0-20029 GCA_018155175.1 Sinocyclocheilus anophthalmus | reverse complement strand
TCCTTCCTTCTGTCTTAGAAGCTTCCGTCGTGTGCGTTCTTCATCCTCTAGTGGTTCATCTTGAAGTGCATTATGAACTAGCTTTTTATCTTTCACCAGGGTCGCCACCCAACAGCCCACCTCTACTCCCCGCAAACCACGATAACCACCCCAACTATAGCATATACTGGCGTACCCAACACACCCTGTCAACATCACTTCACATTATATGTGTAGGTGGATGTTAAGTTGTTCTTGGTCATTTCAAGAGTGTTGCCAGTTTGTAAGTGTAATTGATTAAAGTGCTCTTACCACACCTCCACTCAATAAGCGTATAATTTGAGATATCATTCATGTCAACAGCACAAACAGTGCAGGCCAAAGTTTAACATTTTTATATTTTGCTGAGTATAAGCAATAATTATTATGATGTTTGCCTTATTTATAAGCATAAATATGTTTAATAAGAGTGAACATTAGCACAGGTAATGGGTCCTGTATTTGCTGTTTACTCTGAACTCTTTCCTGTTTTCTTTCAGGATATTGACCTTTTGCACATCCTCTGTGGAGGCCTAGAAATTGAGAAAGTTTCCATGAACTCATTTAATTTCAGTTCAAATTTAATTAAATCTACATTCACAACCCACAGACAAAAAGGCTCTCTTTCATTTCTTTCTCCAATTGTTTGTGTATCTATAATATTATATTTCTAAAAACTACTAGATCATGTGTGTATTTAGGTTAGCAAACTGTCATTATGTTTAAAGTTGAAAAAAAAGTAGATGCACTTAACCAGTTTAACTTAACAGCGCCTTACAGACACTCAAGCCTTATTAGCTTGTTAGATGCTCTGCTTTCTTGATTAAGTTACAAATTTGCCAACCCACTTTTGAATAGCTTGTGTACAAGTCCTTGTATTCAAACTATTATCATTACTCACCTATATCTGTAGCCTGGACTGGGTATGCATAGCAATGAATGTAGAGTGATTAGCTGAGCAATCTACCGTACTCAGGACTAAGCAAGCCCAGTTCCGGATTGCAAGTGCGGGCCCGTTGCCAACAAACCCCCTTCCAGTTTAAAAGGGTTGTTTCACCCACCAAAAACGAAAATTAGCTAGGGTTTTACTCACCCTCAAGCTGTCCTAGGTGTATATGACTTTCTTTCATATGAATCCAGTCAGAGTTACAGTGGTTACGGAAAGTATTCAGACCCCCTTAAAATTTTCTCTCTTTGTTATATTGCAGCCATTTTCTAAAATCATTTAAGTTTTTTTTTTTTCTTCATTAATGTACACACAGCACCCCCATATTGACAGAAAAACACAGAATTGTTGGCATTTTTGCAGATTTATTAAAAAAGACATGGTCTTTATCACATGGTCCTAAGTATTTAGACCTTTTGCTGTGACACTCATATATTTACTCAGGTGCTGTCTATTTCTTCTGATAATCCTTGAGATGGTTCTACTCCTTCATTTGAGTCCAGTTGTGTTTGATTATACTGATTTGACTTGATTAGTAAAGCCACACACCTGTCTATATAAGATTTTACAGCTCACAGTGCATGTCAGAGCATATGAGAATCATGAGGTCAAAGGAACTGACTGAAGAGCTCAGAGACAGAATTGTGGCAAGGCACAGGTCTGGACAAGGTTACAAAAAAATTTCTTTTGCACTTAAGGTTCCTAAGAGCACATTGGCCTCCATAATCCTTAAATGGAAGATGTTTGGACGACCAGAACCCTTCCTAGAGCTGTTCGTCCGGCCAAACTGAGCTATCGGGAAGAGCCTTGTTGAGAGAGGTAAAGAAGAACCCAAAGTCATTGTGGCTGAGCTCCAGAGATGCATTCGGGAGATGGGAGAAAGTTGTAGAAAAGTCAACCATCACTGCAGCCCTCCAAAAGTCGGGGCTTTATGGCAGAGTGGCCAAACGGAAGCCTCTCCTCAGTGCAAGAAAATGAAAAACTTTTTGCGCCTATAATTCTAAGCGGTATGTTTGGAGAAAACCAGGCACTGCTCATCACACTGTCCAATACAGTCCCAACAGTGAAGTTTGGTGGTGGCAGCATCATGCTGTGGGTTGTTTTTCAGCTGCAGGGACAGGACGGCTTGTTGCAATCGAGGGAAAGATGAATGCAGTTAAGTACAGGGATATCCTGGACGAAAAACCTTCTCCAGAGTGCTCAGGACCTCAGACTGGGCCGAATTTTTACCTTCCAACAAGACAATGACCCTATGCACACAGCTAAAATAATGAAGGAGTTGCTTCACAACAACTCTGTGACTGTTCTTGAATTGCCCAGCCAGAGCCCTGACTTAAACCCATTTGAGCATCTCTGGAGAGACCTAAAAAATGGCTGTCCACCAACGTTTACCAACCAACCTGACAGAACTGGAGAGGAACTGCAAGGAGGAATGGCAGAGGAACCCCAAATCCAGGTGTGAAAAACTTGTTGCATCTTTCCCAAATAAGACTCATGGCTGTATTAGATCAAATGGGTGCTTCTACTAAATACTGAGCAAGGGTCTGAATACTTAGGACCATGTGATATTTCAGTTTTTCTTTTTTAATAATCTGCAAAAATGTCAACAATTCTGTGTTTTTTCTGTCAATATGGTGTGCTGTGCGTACATTAATGAGGAAAAAAAAATTACTTAAATGATTTTAGAAAATGGCTGAAATATAACAAAGAGTGAAAAATTTAGGGGTCTGAATACTTTCCGTACCCACTGTATATGAAAAATTGGTCCAGGCTATTGCAAGCTCCATCATTGCAGTCAGCAGGTGTTGCAGGGCTTCAGTCCAAAAGAAGTGAAATTAAAAGCGCCCATCCATAAACAAACAGTGTCCCACACGGCTCCGGGTGTGAACAAAGGCCCTCTGTAGCGAATCGATGCATTTTTGTAAGAAAAATAACTATATTTAAAACGTAATAATCAATTTAAACTAGCTTGCGCTCACTGTTGTAAACAAAAGCAGTTCCGGGCGGATGACGTATGAAGGTCGGCTTTGCCGATCAGAAGTGACGCACGCGGAAGCGCAGGGGAAAGATCAAAACAAAACAATGGCCCGAATTAGAAGTACAAAACGAGGATTTGTAAGGAAGAATTAGGGATGGGTGATACCTCTTATTTAATTTTCGATCCAATACCGATATTTTCAAGCCCAGTACCGCCGATATCGATACCGATACCTCTAAACGAAACTAAACTGATCTTTTAAATTATTAAAACTATTATTAACTACGTATACTCACTTAATATTAGATTTTAAAACCATGTTTTTTAACATTCCATAGGCCTATTTTGTTTACACTGTCAGAAATAAAATACACTATAATTGTATTTTAGCCCTTTACTGTGGCAGTAACCTCAAAGGTGCAACTATACCCCTAAAAGGGAGCATATTAGTACCATACAAGTATGCATGCTTTAAGGGTAGATACGCTGTCGATACGGCGAACGCTGTCTGTGATTGATTGGTTCTGTCTTTCAGCATTTGCGTGTGTTCCGATAATGGTTCTGGAGAAATGGTTCTATCCAACACAATAATTCGCTAATATAGCTTTTTTTATGCACCGAAATTTCTTGATTAAATAAATAAATTAATGTTAAAAAAATGCCTTATAGAATCGATATTTTTGATGTATGATTGATCCTTCGATACAACATCAGTAGCAAAGTATCGATAACTTAGGTTCGCACCGCCCATCCCTAAGAATAATGTCAGAGTCATTTCATATAATCCAAGAGGAGACTGGTTTTGCCTTTTGTGCTAAATTAAGGAACATTTGCTTCTTTTCGCATTCCTTAACCAACGTTGGTTATTTTTTTTCCACTGACTCACGCGGCGCAATGCGCAGCACTCGACCTTCATACGTGCATCCGCAACCAGGCTGCTTGCTGTGTACACCTGTTGTCGCAAGCTACATTCAAAGTGCATTATTTACGTTTTGAATATGGAATTTTTTCTTTACAAAAAGAAAACATTCATCTATTCGCTACGATACCGACCATGTGAGACACTTTTTTTTATGGATGGCGCTTTTTATTTAACTTCTTTTGGACTGAAGCACTGCAACACCCGCTGACTGCACTGATAGAGCTTAGAATAGCCAGGACAATTTTTAATAGAACTCTGACTGGATTCGTCTGAAAGAAAAAAGCCATATACACCTATTAGCGCCCGGGGGTGAGTAACCACAGCCTGTTCTGTTTGCCACATCTGTTTTTCATTGTTGGTTACCTAACCCTTTAAGAAAACCGAAAGAATTAACTACACACATTTATCATGTACATTATTTACATAATCACATCTGAGGCTCTTTTAGGGGAAACAAAGTGTAAAGTATAATTTTGTTTTAGCCTTGTCATGCAAATAATTCTAGTCAACCCCATCAACCTTTCTATTAATTTCTGTGGAGGTCCCAGAACCAAAGTTTTACAGTGATTCATGTGATTTTAAATACATTTATTTGTTTGATTATTTTGTTGAATAGTTAAACTTGAATAAATGCAGTCAACACCACAACGTATTAAATGATTAAAGTATAATGTGTAATATCTTATATATATATATATATAATTAATTATATATACACATATCTATATAGGGGCGTTGCTCCGAGGAGGTAAGGGAGCAGTGTCCTCTCCTCAAAATTGGATGAGAAAATAATCGATATTACAAAAATAAAACAGCGCAAATATGACTAAATATGATATTAAAAGTCTAAAAGTCACTCGTTTTTATAAAGTAACACTGTCCAACAGTGACACCCACAGGTAAAGTTACAGCGGAGACTTGCCTCCCTTCGGTCCATTGACTTTCTACAGGGACCCCAAAGCATGCCATGACTCTTCTGGAGGCTCATTGAGATGAATGGGGGAAAGTCACGTGAGAGGAGGCAATGCCTCCATCGTGCTATAATTGGATATTGTCGGTTATGATTGGATGTGATTGGTTCATTTGATAAATCCTGCCTCTTGTTTTCGTGTGAGCTCTCGGTCTGAATGAAGAAAATGATGGCGTTATTGACTAATTATAAAGTAAGTAAACAACTCTCCCGCTTAGATACCACTATTTTGTGTCACGTCAAAATAAAATTTGAAATGGTCTGAAAACGTGATGACTGCGTCAGTTTTTAGTGAGCATTCAGCGTGATGAAATGAAAGATATATATTCGTGTCTGTGGCAGTGTTTACAGAGCTTTTATGATGATGACCCGAAATAAGTTGACTGTTAAAAAGAACAGCTGAACATCAGTTCACAAATAAAAAATATTGGTAACATTTTACAATAAGGTGTCATTTAATGAGTTAACTAACATGAACATTTATTACAGTATTTATTCATCTTTGTTTACACTAGTTAATACAAATACAGTTGTTCATCATTAGTTCATGTTAGTTCACAGTGCATAAACTAATGTTAACAAAAAGTAGTTTTTTTCATAAGGCATTAGTAAATGTTGAAATTAATATTAACTAAGATTAATAAATGCTGTAGACATAGGCTATTTTTTATTCTTAGTTCATGTTAACTAAAGTAGTTAACTAATATTAGCTAATGAAATTCCTTACCTGCCTGGAAACGGGTGTTTTTGCCATAATTTGTTCCAATTGTTACTGGAGCCTTAGTTATTATTTGGAATAAATAGAAAAATCTAAAACCTATGAAATAATTCGTATTAAAAATACTTTAAAACAAATGATAAATCCAAAAATAGACTTGTATTTGTTCTCTTTTTAATGTAATTATTTATATATAAATAAATACTTATATATAAAAATGCCTCCTCATGTTAAAACACCAGCGCACTCCACCAAATTATATAAATAATTTACTCTAGAGAAATGAAATTAAAGCCGCCCCATACATGTTGTATTCCTCTTTTTTGGCAATGGAAAAAAGAATGATTGTAAATGAAGAAACAGTGATTTTTTTATTTATTGTTGTTATTATGAAGCTGACTTTAATACTGAGAAGGACACCGGAAATTCCAAACCAAGCCCATAGTGACACTTATGCTCAGTAGGCTACAGTTCCAACGAAACCTGAGAAAAATATATATAGATATATATATAGATATATATATATATATAAATTATATATATATATAATATATATATATACAATATATATATAGCGTTTCCTCCGAGGAGGCAAGGGAGGCAGTGCCTCCTCAAAAAGTTGGATGAGAAAATAATCGATATTACAAAATTAAAACAGCGCAAATATGACTAAATATGAAATTAAAAGTATAAAAGTCACTAGTTTTTATAAAGTAATACTGTCCAACAGCGACACTCACAGGTGAAGTTACAGCAGAGGATTGCCTCCCTTCGTTCCATTGACTTTCTACAGAGACCCCTTAGTGTGCCGTGACTTTTCTGGAGGCTCATAGAGATGAATAGGGGAAAGTCACATGAGATGAGGCAATGTCTCCATCGTGCTATAATTGGATATGATTGGTTAAGGTTTTAAGAAGTATGATCATTTTATGAGATTTTGTTTGCTGAATGTAATGACTTTCATCAGTTACTTTATTTTTGTACTTAAAACATACGAATACTTTTATTTGCAATAATTTTTTTATTACAATATAATTCATTATGCTTTCAAAAATACCATGTTTGCTTGCATA
Organism: Sinocyclocheilus anophthalmus; assembly: GCA_018155175.1. NCBI lineage: Eukaryota > Metazoa > Chordata > Actinopteri > Cypriniformes > Cyprinidae > Sinocyclocheilus > Sinocyclocheilus anophthalmus. Next base: position 13,404 of record JADLZN010001068.1, on the reverse strand, counting down.
AAAAGACACAAAAGTAAATTTATAATTGAATAGCTTTTCTATCATATAGCCATGAGTCCTGCGCTCACACATTCGATGTGGAATGCAACTGGCAGGGAATTTATAAGCTAATTGGGAGCGTTTGTAGTATTTCCTTTTGCTTAGCTGTTTAGACACATTGCTCTTACTTTTTTGTTTCTCTTCTCTTATACAGAATAAGGACCAAGCTATAAGACACCAGAGCGCCATCTACAGGTAAGAAGCACTATACATCTCGGTCAGTAAGTACCTGTTGGTGGAAAGAATGAGGAACAACAGGAGAAAAGAGAATTTAAAAGAGGAAAACCATACAGAAACAACAATACATACAACAACACATCTACAAATGTAATGTGCAACTGAGAACAAAATATGCCTGGGACTTAATACAGGGGTATTTTTTTTGTACAGATACAGTGGAAATTGACAAGAGTGTAATGAGATGTTGCATGCTTTCCACAAGAACTGGGATCGTTGCATTCATCTCTGTCTGTGATTTAGGGACAGATAATAAACAAAAACATGTCAACTGATGAAAACTCTCACATTCATTAGACTGAATATCACACAATAGATGGCCAAAATGTCTAGGCTAAAAATTTTTCTTAACAATGAACTCCTTTTTCTGAAATAGCTGGAAATGTAGTCAGTTTCATATGTGCAGTTATAACCTCCTTTATAGGAGGTTACCTCACTGCTACACAGAGGTCATATGAGATTATCATATCAAGCTCTCTTTATCTTTGCATTCAATTGCATCCACTAGTGTGAAATTATGAGTTGGAGTGAATCCTTTATGACAGAGACAGTAGTAGCTTCCATCAGTATTGAAACATATTGCATTTTTTCCACAAATGGATGCTTCAGACTCACACTCATTTTCATCTATAGAAATGACAGTAAAAGTTTGAATAGCCACAGCACTTTTTCTTGATTTTTGTTTACAATTCATTGATAAGCGTAGTTTCATAAATGTGTCTTATATCTGCAGTAGAATTTCCTGCTATTCAATAATATTCAACAATATCAACAAAACCTGATTATTACTGTTATTTTGTGTGGGGCCAGTATAAATGTTGACATGTACAACATCGGAGTTGTCAGCACAAAAAAGGAGTTTCTAAGAAATGTGTGAATGTATCAGGTGAAGAATAAGTTGACAGAGTTTACTGAAGACACTTCTAAAACCTGGAGAAAATGAGTAAGAGGATTGAGCCTCGAACTAACTTAGAATACAGAAACACTAATACTTACAGGCATATGGATGATCAGTTGATGTCATTTCTGCAGGTTTTGATTGGTTAACAGTACAGATAATTCTAGCATCTACTGAAAATGGTATTATGTTCTTTACGCAAATGTGGTTATTTCAAGAATTTTGTATCTTTGACACAGTATGTTCTACATTCGTAAGCAACTATCATAAAGGCTGTAGGCGAGTCATGAATCAGAAAACTATCATACCCTATTTGTTATATAATATAAGAGGAGAGAATTGTAAATCCACCCCTTCACCATTGACTATTTTGCTATCATGCGTGTCAAACTGAGCCATGTTTTGGACCATCTTAATCTTATAGGTAAAATCAGCAGCCAAAATTGATTTATTTCCCATAATGGCTAAAATGGCACCTCTTTTTTTTCTAGAAATATTAAAGAAAAAAATAATTATATTCAGCCAATTCACTTTTCACTCAATTGTTCATGACATTTGCATAATTCAACTGTCATGAGAGGGAACAACCATGTGTTATTTAATAACTATGCATTTATTATACATACTGCATGGACTGTCCATTTCCCCAGGCTCTAAACATATATATGTGGGTGGACTCCCTGCCAATACTATTTGATTGATCAAACATAATGAGGCTTGTTACACATCATTCAAAAAGGACAAATCTGTTATCATTTACTTACCCTCATCCAAATCTGTATGACTTTCACTTTTTTCAGATATTCCTATCTGTGGCGGTTTCCTCTCATTCCCATTTTTTTAAATAGTTTGAGTTTCCCTACAACATTCAATCCTGAAAAGATCTGAAGCGTGACTCACCAGATACATGTGCCTCATGGTCAAAGAGTGCAAGGGACTTGCAAATGAAAAAATAAATAAATATTGAAAACGACTTATGTTTTGAAAGTTCTTGAGACTCTTTAAAAGTTGACTTTCTTCACGTCTCCAACGATCTTCAGTACTATCTGCAAAACAAATAGAATCACTGATCAGGAAAAAACTGTAATATTGTGTTTTTTAATTTGAATGCCTTTCTTGCAAGCAGACTAGGTCTTGTGTCTCTCTCGCTGACTCTAATGCTGAAAAAGCCTGAAGTACCTGAAAGAATTTTGTCAGTGCAGTCCAGCTCTTATTGTATATACATTTAGCAATAATTCACTTATAATGTTAGTAGGGTTTTTACAAGAAAATATATTCTTTAGAAAAGCTCTTGGTTTTTATGTTCAATCTCATCTGTATGAACATTTCCTGTGTTTCTTCCTGTTGTTAATTTGTTTCCTTAGTTACTTATCATCATTACTATCATCATCATTGTCATCATTATCATCTGTTTTTAGTTTAGTTTATCAATTTCATACATAGAAATAACCTTCGGTTTGTTTGGTTTTTGGCTGTTATGCTGTTGTAGTTTGTCTTGACCTTCCTCTTTGGTTTTCTTCATGTTTCAGTCTAGTTCTTCTGTGGCCTGTGGCATAAATCTAGTTGAACAAACACTGACTTTCAGAGTATGTTTAGACTTGACAAAACTAAACAAGTTCAGTCCAGGTTAATTTGGGTAAATAGGTTTCATGATGCTTTTTTTAAAATCAACTTTTTCTATCAACCCAGGTTTTAACCCTGAATCAATGATCACTTATCTTTTGTGTGCACATAGAACCAAGTAACTCTGCAGCGAACAGCCACTAGCATTTAATATTGGGTGGAACGTAGGTGTGCATACTTTTGGTTGATTTATAAGAATTTATGAGGAAATTAAGCCTACACTTCCCACAAAACTTCCTGTTGTGAATGCCAAAACTTGAGAACATTTCTGGTAGAACATTACTGATTGTGTTACTTTTAAAGGCTTGTAAAACTTACAAGCACTATATTTCTTGTAATTTACGTAACTTGAAAAACTGTCAGCACTTGGACTAACATCAATGTGCAACGGGATACTTGACTTCCTTAGCAACAGACCGTAGATTGTCAGAATCTCTCAACCCATCACACTGAGCACTGGTGCACCACAGGGCTGTGTACTGAGTCCAGTGTTTTTCATCCTTCTGATTCATGACTGCATTACAAAACACCAAAGCGATAGCATCGTAAAGTTGACAGCAGATGACAGCGCAGTTATGGGGCTCATCAACAACAATGAAAAGAAAGCAAACAGAGATTAAGCGAACCAACTCATTCTCTGGTGTGATTCCAACCATCTTTATGGCAACAAAACAAACAAGATTATTGTTGACTTCAGACGCACCAAAGCTCCACATTAACCATCGTCCACCATCCACCAAGGGCACAGAAGTTGAGATAACACAAAACTTCAAATTCCTGGGCCTCCGCATCTCTCTGAACACCTGAACAAAACAAAAAACCTAACAACACCTGCATTTTCTAAGGTGGCTGAAAAGAGCTGGCATGACCCCCTCCGTCCTCACTGGTTTCTACATGTGTTATTGAGGGTGTACTAACCAGCTGTATCATCATCTGCTATGGAAACTTCTCAGCATCTGACAGGAAAGCTCTACAGTGGATAGTGAAGACGGCACAATGTATCACTGGAGCAAAACGTCCTGCCGTTGAAGACCTTCATATCACAATGTGTGTGAAAAAGGCAACCTCCATTAGGAAGGAGGAAGCCTCTCACTCATTCCACAACTGGTTTAAGCTCCTTATAACTATGAAATGCTGAGAAGCATTCATACCAGAATGTCCAAACTCACCAAAATAATTACCCATCTATCATGTTCACACCTGGCCATAATCGGTCGAAATAGGCTCTTTAACAATCTGAATCAAAATGAACTTGAAATGATCCTTGAGTGAGTCGATATAAATTAAAACTGGAACTCCTGGTCACCTCCTGCCTTTACAGAGGATTTATTGAGTATGGTAAGAAAATCGTCCTGACGTATATAATAGCTTCCACAAAACTTAGTACTAAAAAATCTACACTTACCTTATTTCTGTCATAGTATTATTATTATTATTATTATTTCTGAAGCAACGTAACAAATATTAAAAAACTTAAACACTTTGTGAATTGGTTTTAATAAATACAGGCCTCTTGTCACTATACACAAACCAAATATTATGCTACACTATTGGCTACACTATTGATTATTTTATCCCTCATTTTATTAAGTAGGATTAATTTGTACAATTACTGATGTAAACAACAACAGTAATTACAATCACTAGATTTTTTTGGTTACACTTTATTTTAAGATGTCCTTGTTACAGTGTAATTATACATTTAAGTACTGAGTAATATTAATTAGCTACACGTACTTATTGTTAGGGTTAGGATTAGGGTTTGGTTACTTGCATGTAATTCTGCATAATTAATTGTTTTTATAATAGTAAGTACATGCAACTTGTGTAACAAGGACACCTTAAAATAAAGTGTTACCGATTTTTTGCGTTGCGTTGCATCGTGCGTGACAAAACCATGTCTGCATTTGTGATCGGAGAAATTACAAACTACAAGCGCTACTCTACACTGCTCAAAACTTGCGTTTGAATCATCAGTGGCAAATTCTTTAAATATGAAAACGTACTTACAGTCTGTGAGTCAGAACAGCCGGTATTGTAGGCTACTCTCACAGGAAACAGTTCTCATCCTCCGCAAAATGTGCTGCACGTATCTGAATATTTGGGTTGAACTGTTCAGTAACAGTGTTGTAAAGACAACTTAACCACTGATTTCTAGTCATGTCCTCTTTTTGTCAGGCCAAACAAAGTAGTTTTTTCGCTTCGCAATTGAAACACAACGCGGGTCTCACAACATGGCGGCGGTGGCGGTGGCAGCAACAATAAAGTTACGCCTTCTTTCTTTGCGTGAACATTTGGGCGGCATTATGCAAATATTTTCATATCGTGACGTAGATATGTGGGGGTGTTTGAACGAGGCGTTTTAGGAGAGCGTGGACCCATCTTAACTTTTATAAAGAATAATCTCTTTGGATTTGAGACTTTAACGTTTTTGCAACTTAGATAAGGCAATCTTTATCTATTCAAATGAACCCTTGTAACCATGAATCGCATCATAACCCCTTTACATAAATCTTCTGACGGGTCTTTGTGACGAGTGGGGTCCGGAAGGCTGAGAGCCGTGTGAACGGAGCGAGGCTGTGAGTAAGTGTAATGCACGACACCTGCGCACTCATCCTGTCCCTTCGATATCCTGCACTGTCGAGTCACTCCTCCCTTTAATCCTTCTGGCGCTCCTTTTGTGGGACTCAGTGCTCGGGGTGTCGTGCATTATCACTTACTCCCAGAGGCGGACAAAGTACTCACCTCCATTACTTGAGTGAAAGTACAGACACAGCTGGTCAAATATTACTCCATTACAAATAAAAGTTGTAAAGACAGATTTTTACTTAAGTAAAGTACAGAAGTACTTGCTTTTTAAAAGGACTTAAGTACACTCTTAAAAATAAAGGTGCTTCTTAAGGTTCTTCAAGCGATGCCATAGAAAAACCATTTTTAGTTCCACAAAGAACCACTCAGTCAAAGTTTCTTTAAAGAACCACCTCTTACTTACCTTTTTATAATCTGAAGAACCTTTTTGTGAAACAGAAAGGTTCTTCAGAATTTGAAGGTTCTTTATGGAACCATTTATACACAAAGGTTCGTCTATGGCATCGTTGAAAGGAACACCTTTATTTTTAAGAGTGTACTCCAAAGGAGAAACTCCGTTCTTCCTTTGTTTGATGTAGTAATTGTCCCCGTGCTAGTTTTTATTGTTGTATGTAATATTTGCAATACTTCTGAAGCAACTTAGAATATATTACACCTGCTTAATACACTGACTAGCTTGTAGTATCTTTGGAATAAAGAGCTTTTAGAATGTTAAAAACCTATGGGAATTTTTTTTTTAAATTAACATGATCGCTTAAACCCCTACCCACCCCCACAAAAGCAGGCTGTAGTGATCTCACATAAGCTTCTGTACAGTTCCATGTCGCCTATTCATTTTCCACATTTGAACAGGTGACGGTGAAATCCTGTCAAATAAACAGAGTGATAAGGAACGAAAAATAATCAAACATCTTTAAAACCCGAGCAACCACAACTGTAGCTGTAACTAACTACAACAGCAAACACTACGTAACAAAAAACAGCAAAACGCAAAGACTATTGACACAACAAACATTGTAAATGCTGGTCTAATCAACGCTCTCGCGGTATTTTGATGCCACACACAGAACAGTCTGTGCAGTGCTGCTTCAAGTCCAACACCTATTGTGTTTTATTAGGAGATGCACAACAGTTCTTCTGTGGCTTTATTGGTAATATTTTCACTTACACAATTAAGCAAAATCAGACAATATTGTGTCTAATATATACCACAGTATTAACTTCTTATTATTGAATTGTTGTAAATAATTATATCACATTTGCAGCTGGTCAGTGTTTAAAAAATGCTGGGGAATCTCTTCATGTAGCCCTACAAGAGTGTTTACTGATAAACTGTCTGAAAAAAAAGAAAGTCACGTTTTAGGGAAGAAAAAAAAAATCACCTACTGACTTTCAAAGTGGCTACATTGTAACAACTTTCTACTTCGAGGACCTTGAAAGAAATCTAGTGGAGTGAAAAGTATTTTGTTTTTCAATGTAGTTGAAGTTAACGTCACAGCTTCCCAGAACCCAAATAATACTCAGTAAGTACAGATAATCCTCCAAAAATTGTACTTCAGTACAATAAATCACTGTAAATGTACTGTATTTACTCTACTGGGCCTCCTCTCGCTTCCCTCCCCCTGCCTCTCACTCTGTCCCACCTGGCCTCTTTAGCCCCACCACCCAACTTCGTACAGTTCCTATTTTCTACTTGTTTCCTGTTTCAGCAATTATTGATCCATTTCGTTTTTATTGTTTTTATCTTCTAGGTTATACCACTGTTGATGTTGTAAGTTATTTATCAACTTATATTTTCCTTAATGTGTGAAAATTCTTATTTTTTTTCTTACAGTAACTTGAGAAACAGAATTGAATTGTTTAGCTTGACAAATGAAGTCAGTCGATCTCTAGAGAAAATGGAAATATACTGTATTACAATGAACAACTGGATAATGTTTTTGTTGTTGTTGCAAATTCAGTGAGATGATATGATTCATTAATAAGTGTTTTAAGTGTGGAAAATAGACAATCATTTATTACAATTGGAACATTACAAATAGTTAATATTAAATCTTTCAAATAAAGGTATATAATAATGCACATAAAAATCTTTGTAAAAAAAGAAAAATAACAACAAAGCCAGATGCACTGAGAATTCTGATCAGACATATCATAATTGGTCTTTGCCAATAGCAAAAACAATAAATGATTTACTCCAAGGTCCCCTCCTTCTAAGATGCTTGACAGTCTTATTTTGCAAAACATTTTGTACATTTAAAGTTGTACTTTACAACATTAAAATTATTAAAAGCACCCTGCTTAATTATAAAAACATATAAAGGCTACACAACTTTGGCACAGATTTAGCCACAATTTGCAGTCTGTGCGAGTAAATGCTAGTTGCTGAAAGTCAGAACCAATTTTGAGTCTGCAGATTTTGAGCAGTTGGAGCTCTCAGATTTGACAGAAAATCCGCATAGTGTAGATGGACCACAGATTCCAGTTTAATTTTAACTTCAAACTATAATTTATCAGAGGATCTCAACATATTTGGATCTTTTTTAGATATTTTAGAACACTGCAGTCTCCCAAATTTACAGTACATATACACCATATAAAGCAAAATACTCTAATAAATTGTAACTGAATTTTATAAGGTTATTTTGTCAATCCCATCTTGAATCTGACCAGCTTTCCCACTGTTAAAATCTGTTCGATTTTTAAAATCAGTTGGTGTCTTTTTTCCGCCGTTAATTTTGTAACAATGAAGCTGCTGGAGACAGCGTGGTCATCAGTGTTTTTGGCAAAAGCAAATACATCACAAAAAGACATCCAGACCTATTAAGTTTCCATTTTTGATGGCGTCCCAAGTACTATTGATCAGGATCATTGAAATGACCACTCGGAACAGGGAGCCAATTAACCCAGGCCTTGAAACTACCCCACAGAGCTCTGCTCGTTCCTGGTGTCTATATAACAACCTTAAACTGCCGTTTTAGAATGCCTGAAATGTGGCGCTAATCGTGTCATTCCATTAAAGGGGCAGTTGACCCAAAAATCTCGTCATTGCAACTATTCTGTGAAATAGAAAAGATTATGTTTCAACTGTTTTTGTCCATACAATGAAAGTCAATGGGGTCCAAAACAACATTGGACATCGACTTTATTGTATTTACAAAAAAGGTATTTTTCAAATCATCATCTTTTGTGTTCAACTACAGAAATAATGTCATATAGGTTTGGAATTACCTGAGGATGAGTAAATGATATTCGTATTTTTTAATATTTTTGGGTGAACTATCCCTTAAGGCTATGGAAATATTTATTTACTGCATATCTCCAATTTCATTAACGAAGCACAATGCCTAAATTTCTGGTCTTGGCAGTGTACAATCTTCTTAGTGCTTTGCTTGTTATCTAGCGTAATGCTCAGGGTCAAGGTTCACAGGCGGCCAGCTATCGCTCCGTCTCCGGTAACCGTGCTCTTGTTTAAGTGCCGGCACACGTCTCTCCTCGAAAGTAACCACTTTTTCAATTACTCTGCCATCAGCTAGCTGTGTTGCAGATAATGGAAGGGTCTATAGCCTAGGCTAGCAACTAAATGTCAACTAAACAGAGCCAAATACCAGACACTTGTGTGATACAATATAGCTTCAGGTGAAAAAATCCCTGAGGATGAGACTGCCAAACCGAGCATTCATCTTCACTCCGAGAACTTGTTATTGGGGGATCAGAAGTAAATGTATCTTCAACAACAAAAAACATTTATTGTCTTACACTATTCAGCAACGCTAGCCTTGGGAAAAGGTCTTTTTGTGTGTTTCTTTCGCTTACTGATTACCAACGGCACCCTCAGGATGTTGGTGAACTTCACATAATTACATCTTGCAAGCTAGTCGCTCGATGCGCCAAATCAAAATTTGCATGGCTTCTGTCTCGAACCTTTACAAATAGATGGTCTCCAAACAATGTCAGGCAAAAGTCAATTTTTAAAATGATATGCAACACTCTCGGTTGCATCAGCAGGTATGGAGCGTTGTGATGAACAGCTTAATCCATGCTGCTGTGGCCTGTTTCTCCACACCCATTATTTTATTCCTCTGCAAATGAGCATGGACAGGAGGGTAATGAATTCTACCCTCCAGTGAAATGAGAGGATTTTCTATTTGCCAGACACTTCCTTCCCCTTTAACTCTTTCATCTGATGGAGAGTGGACTTTCGGCGGTGGGCGGAGGGGGTGAGTGCCTGACTGATGGTGGGCTACAGAAAACAATCAGAGAAGAGCGAGAACCATCTGTCTCTACCGAGATGAGACGGGCCCGCCAGCTGCAATGTAAAACATAGCCCATATAAGCAGTGGTCCAAGCCCTAAAATTGGAATCGAGGTGCACTTTTGAAAACTGTATTGCATTGCATCAGGCAATACAGCCAAAATCAATATACCCCCAGTGCTGGAATTGGGCTCAAGCGACAATCAACAGCGCTGCAGTCAGAGAGACATTTTCAGACAATGCCTTTTTCGCGTTTCACAATCAGTCCGCCAGGAGCGGGGCTAGGATGGGGAAAAAATGGGGTGGGCCGAGCGAGTCTAGGGTTTGGTGTTGGGTGGGTGGTAAAGTAGTTTTAGTAGGAGGGTTTTGTGTATTGGTTTAGGGATAAGTAGGGTAAAGCATTTGTTTCCACATACTCGTTGGCATTCGGCCTTCAAGTACAATGACCAACACAGCTTACGTCTGGAACGGCTACCAAGTTGACTCACCTCAACACACATAGTTCTACGAACTACAAGCCCCCACAGCGAAATAACCGCTGTCCCCTACCTTCATCTCAATGGCGCGCGGAGCCTATTGTGGAGGAGACTATATATATGGGCCCTTGTTTTGGATTTGTACAATAGAATTTAGATTTATGCGGGGCGATCGCAGACAGAACAGAGTAGCCAGAATAGCTTGTGTCCAATAATAAAGGAAATAATGGGGCTTATCTCATCCTTATTTTGGTCTTGTGTTACGATTGGCGGAATGAATGCTGCGCACCTGAAGCTCCATCAGTGGAGTTTAGATTGAGAATGGAGCTTCGTTGACCAATGGTGGCGGAGCCCAGGGGGTTTAGGCGGGTTTCTCGCCTCTGTTTTTATGAGAGGAACAAGTTTGTAGAGAAGCAATGCAGCACGTGCAGCATGACTGTCCGTGGGCATCATTCCACATAGCTGCCCTCTCCGCAGTATCCTGGGACAATCCTTTCTGCAAGGGTTCCAAACTGGGGATTTTTTTTTCATCTTTTCCTCCTGCAACAATTCCTCCCATGGTCATAAAAAATTGTTTTGTATGAATCTTCCTTATGTGGTGTTTGAATGTACCACAGCCCCCTTAGCGGGCGCCCTACTTTACTATTTTAAAGTTAAAGTTAAGAAAGAAATCAGGTCATTTAATCAGCACCAGTAAATGTACGCTAGATATAAAGTGCCCATAATATATTATTTATATATGATATTATATAATTATATTAGAATAATTGGGGGAATGATTTTAATTTGTATGATTTAAATTAACACAAACCGTTACTAAAATATGTCCTAAACTGAAGTAATTACACATTTCTAGAGAGCAATGTTTATGGTTGGTGTGTGTGGCTGCTGATATCATGCTGAAAATATGCTTAATTGATAATGCATTTTAATTACAAAATCTCAGATATATACAATATGCGAAATTAACTTAAAACGTCAGACAAAATAAATGATAATTTATTGAAGGCTGTCAGCAGATTTTGGAACTGACACACTAACACTTCTGTTTTTCAGCCAAATTAAACTTCAGGAGCACAACATGTTGCCTGCTATTCACCAAAAGCAGCCTGTTCTGATATTCTTAAATTGACCAAATATTGAACAATTAATTGGTCCGTGATTTGTTTGCACAACATTGAATGTGCTTTTAGAAATAAAGCTATTATTTGAGATATGCAGGCAGGTCACAGGCTGTTTTTGTGAATAGTAGGCAACATGTTGTGTTCCTAAAGTTTAATTTGTCTCCTTCCATGCATGATGTTGCATTGAATGACCGAATATCCTCTTTCTTCCGCTGCTGTGTAGCATGACAGGTCCATCAGAATTGCTCTAGATGGTGAGGGGGCGTGTGTCTGTGTCTGAGGTTTCGGAAACTTGAAATTACACAACCTCAAAACTCCACAATACATAATTTAAAGGTGACATATCATGAAAATCTGACTTTTCCAGGTTTTAAATGCTATAATCAGATCCTCGGTGCATCTACCAACCAAGGAAACGTGAAAAAGATTAACGCAGTAACTTTGTTTTGGTACGCCTTTTTCTGCAAGCGTCTGAAAAAATGAGTGTGTCTGATTTCGCTTCCTTGGTGACGTGGCAAAGGGATCTCATTATAATATTACCGCCCCATAATCTGTAAGTTTCCAACCACGGCGCCGTCATTGTGTTTTCGCAAGCGACAACGGTGTACCAGCTCTAATGCCATGGCGAAAGTTTGAGCAAAACATGCTAACTGTTCTGTCTTTGGCTGCACAGACCAGCACAGAACACTATTTACAGTCCCAGCCTGAGGAGACAAGAGAGCAGAGGATTTAATGATTTATATACTGTATATTGCTGTTGCCACACAAATCTAAAATAAACAAGCAATTTATTTCCCAGCTGTTTACCTTCATAGACATTTTTGTAACTAGTGTGTTTTTAACGTAAACTTGTGTGTGAATGAGAACTTAGTTTAGTACTCGCATGCTGTGACAGCCGCTTTCTGTCCGTCTGCTTCAGATGTGTGCACTCAGAAAACCGTATATCAGAAGTTTAAACTCATTTGGTTTAAACAACATGATTTCAGCGCGATAGACATGATAATCAGAACCAAAACATGTTGAGCAGCCCGGTACGAGCTGTAATGGCGGCGACCTCTATTCGGAAAAAGGGGAGCGGGGCGGGCGGGGAGCACGACAGCAAGCAGAGCCATTTGCATATAAGAGCCAGGCCCCGAATTTTGTCACCACGCATTTTAAGCATTTTCAAAATGATATATTAAATGATCTGTGGGGTATTTTGAGCTTAAACTTCACAGACACATTCTGGGGACACCAGAGACTTATATTACATATTGTAAAAGGGGCATAATATGTCTCCTTTAAATGACGACTTGTTGTTTGCAAGCAACAGTCAGTTGTGTTTTAGATAATGCTGCCCTATGTGTAGTGTGTTTTCAGTCAAATATCTTCATTATTTAAAGTAACATCAATACCCTATTTACATAGTGTACCTTCTTGTTTATATTATGAATGATTCATCAGTACATTTTATTCCAAAACAAAAAATGTTTGTCTTTGTAATTGTAAATATAATATAACTTTCACTTTCTCTGAAACAACTTTCCCTTTCTGCTGATATCACTAAGGCCAGGTTGGTTATTGGGAAATGTTATCCAGTAGCCAAAGTTACAGAACAGCTACTACTGTTCAAAAGTTTAGGGACAGTAAGATTAAATTGGCCATATGTGACTGTAAAGAGTTTTACATTGTCACAAAAAATCTGTTTCAAATAAATGCTGTTCCTTTTATATTCATCAGTAACATGGTTTCCACAAAAATATTAAGCTGCACACCTGTTTTCAACATTGATAAATATAGTAAATGTTTCTTGAGCAACAAAACAGCATATTAGAATGATTTCTGAAGGATCATGCAACATTGAAGACTGGAAGAGTAATGGCCGTACTGGACTGTTATTTTAAATTGTATTAATATTTCACAGTATTGCTGTTTTTGCTGTGTTTTTGATCAAATAAAAAGCTTCTTTAAAAAAAGATTAAGTTAACAAGACCCCAGACTTTGCTACTACCTTTGGAATGGTAGTGTTATCACATTACTTAAAATGGGTTGCAGATCACACTTTAATATTTAGTGCACATATGAGAAAGAAACAAAACGTCTTAACAAATAAGCAGCCCACTTCCTCTGAATGCAGTCCTGACAACATAGAGTTAGATGAGGAGAGGTAGCAAAACTGTAGATT
>JADLZN010001067.1:0-23872 GCA_018155175.1 Sinocyclocheilus anophthalmus | reverse complement strand
TATACTACTCTTCAGTATATCATTAAACAGTATATTCCTTGAATCATAAATAAACAGGGGAAAACAAATCATTTTTTAAAAGAAAATACGTGTTAATTTATCAAAGCAATATAATATAAACAGATTGAACCGTGTTCCCATATAATAATCAAATCGACCCCTTAAATCTACCAATACCATCAAACCTGTCCCTAACCCTACCTCTATCACTAGCAGCAAAGGTGTTGTGTATTAACGCAAGCTTTTAATCATTTTATAGCATCTGTTAAAATCATATGTTGAGATTCAATAAGTGCTTCATCATGTTTTGAAAGTTTAATGACATTTGTGTGCGTAAGCGATAATTGTAAAACTTACATAAAATAATGATCTGTTAATCATTAGGTAATGTTTAATAAGTTTATTAGTAAACATTAACAAGCACATTATTTAATGTTTCTAGATATGTGAATATATATGAACTATTGATCCGTTAAGCATTATATAATGTTTGGTGATGATTTATTAATGAAAGTTATTATAAAGTGTTACCAGAATTACAAGTACATGCAACTTTAATATGTCCAAAAGCAAAAGCATGAGGACGTCTAGAGTTAGAAAATATTCCTTATTAGTTTATTACTCTTTCACCCCTCTTGGTGATGCACTTCTCACCTACTCAGTGAGACAGAGGACGAAATTTAGGCCTTTGAGAGATCTGGCCTGAGGAGAGTTACATCTAGACAGCATGGTTACATCTAGACATCAAAATAAAAGATTGTTTTAAAAATAACTGGAAAAAAATAACTTCGCTTTTGTGTTTCTGTTTTGTAGCAGAATAGCCCTTGGTAGATTCTACAGGATTTGTCTGCACATTTTTGTAATATCTGTACATGAAATGCGTCTAAGTATAAAGATGGTCTGGCACATTGAAGTATCAGTGCAGCTGTCTGTGGTTATATGCATAAGTGCGCAGAGTTGTTCATTGTTGTCCCATTCCTGTCCAATCTATTTTGAGAACCAAAGGCTTTGTTATAACTCTTTCCATTTTATACATATAGCACTGCTCTCTGCGATACTTAAAACCCCCAATCCCTGCTGTAATGTGGCTCAGTGGTAGAGCATTGCGTAAGCAGCACAAAAGGTCATGGGTTCGATTCCCAGGGAACACACATACTGGTAAAAAAAGGTATAAGCGAATGTGCTGTAAGTTGTTTGGATAAAAGCGTCTGGTACAGCATGATTATTAGAGTATTAAATTATCGAACTGCCATAACTCGTATCTCTAAAGAGGCAGTTTAAAAAAACACATTGAAAACCAGGGGTTGTGATTTATTATTTTCACTTTCCACAGGGGATGTTTCATTATTAGAGCCCAAAGTTCTATATGTTTGAGGCACAGCTAAAAAAGAGCCTGAGAAACTCTTATATACACTGAGGGATCACTGTGTACATTTAGATAAATAGAATATACAAATACAAGGGGATACAAATGTTTTTGTTTTTTTTTGGTATAATGTGTGGTCAAATTAATAAAACAGTAAATATATGTAGATATGAAATACATGAAATTAAATTCTCAGAAGAGTGCTTGGTTTTGATTATAACAGTATATGGTAACTTAAAGCAGCACAATAATCTCCATATACACACAAGATGACAGACTAGATGCAGAGTGACTTTATTTCATGAAAGTGAGGGAAAACAATAGTGGACAGAGAGAAAGGCAAGCAAGGGAAGGTGATTTCAGAAGATTTCCAGGAGACTTCATTCTTCATCAAACCCTTTCTGTGAGAGAAAATGTTGACAAGGGAAAAGGAAGGCTCCATTAGTTACTAAGGAAATGTATTATAAACTATTTCATTCTCCTTTAATAAGCCAAATACATTGATGACATAACCTGTACTCAAAGATTTGTGCCCAGTCAGAGGATCTCTAGAATGAGATTGTCCCTCCCTGTAATAAATATCTACCACTGACTAGAAAGTAGCAAATCAAGGTGCCTGTCATACATATTGGCTATTAAAAGAGTGGGGTATGTCCCATGCCAACTGAAATCAAGCAACTTTATGAGCTTTTTTAACATTTTAATGAATGATTAATTAATTGTGTCCACTGTACCTTTGGCCCCACATCACGACTTTTGGCACGTAGTTTGTTCACTTGAGATTCAGAAATATCAGCTCTTTCCTCTGCTTCATCTAGTTCATGCTGCAGCTTACGGAATTTGCCAAGGTGAATGTTTGCCTGTTCTTCCTATTACAGGAGGCAATCATGACACATAAGACATCTATACTTTGGACAACACCATCCACAGCAACTCTCTAGTACACCTCTGAATTTCAAGAGCACTTACAGCTTCCTCTGCAGCTCTTTTGTAAGCTTTGACTTTTAGTTGCAGCTTGTCGACCAAATCCTGAAGACGGGCTATGTTTTTGCGGTCCTCTTCAGTCTAGGTTCATAGAACTAAAGATTAATTTGGTGTACATTATTTACTCTGATCTTTATTAGACATATACACTTAAATCATCTGATCCCACCTGATACGTAAGTTCCTTGATGCGGCGTTCATATTTACGGATTCCTTTAATAGATTCACTGCTTTTTTTCTGTTCAGCTTCAACTTCACATTCCAGCTCTCTTACCTAGGTGTGATACAGTAGAAGTGCATTAGTCATTGTTTTATTTATGTTGTCTTAAATGAGCAAGAAGTGGACTCTATAATTAACTGTGAACTCACCCTAGCCTCCAGTTTCTGGACTTGTTTCTTGCCTCCCTTCATAGCAATTTGTTCTGCTTCATCCAGGCGGTGCTGCAGGTCCTTAATGGTCTGCTCCATGTTCTTCTTCATACGCTCCAGGTGAGCACTTGTGTCCTGCTCCTTCTTCAACTCCTCAGCCATCATGGCAGCATCAGTGATGGCCTTCTTAGCTTTTTCCTCTGCATTCCTGCATTCTTGCACTGCCTCTTCCACCTCACTCTGAAGTTGGGATGTGTCAGTCTCCAGCTTCTTCTTCTGGTTTATGAGACTGGTGTTCTATACATGATATTTTGTAAATTTGTGTTACAATGACCGTTTATCATATAACCTTACAACAAATATCCATAAAGACTCTTAATGATTTACCTGAGAATGCAGAAGCTGTACTCTCTCAGTGAC
Organism: Sinocyclocheilus anophthalmus; assembly: GCA_018155175.1. NCBI lineage: Eukaryota > Metazoa > Chordata > Actinopteri > Cypriniformes > Cyprinidae > Sinocyclocheilus > Sinocyclocheilus anophthalmus. The sequence continues at coordinate 20,733 of JADLZN010001067.1, read as the reverse complement.
ATCCAGCAGCTCTTGCTCAGAAAGTTTGCGTCCACGCTCCGTTTGTTCCAGAACTGCTCTAAGCTCCTCCAGTTCAGCCTGAAGCAAGGTATTACGTCTCTCCACAATGGCAGTGTTCTCCTTCAGATCATCATTGGCTCGAAGAGAGTCGTCCAGCTGAAGCTGGGAGTCCTACAAAATTTTCCATATAAATGAAGTCAGGTTTATAAATATATATAAATATATAGACACAAAGTGAATTATGAAATAGTAACACATTTGTTTTACCTTTAGATGGGCCTGAATAGACTTGAGTTGTTTTTGGACTTTTCTCAGACTTTCACACTGAGATGGAGAGATTGGAAGAGGAGTGGCGACTTCAGCTTTGTGTTTGATGTGTGTTCAGACTGGAGCTCTCATCAAGTCCACTGTATATGTGGTATTCGAAAGGATTAGTTTATTTTTTATAATTTAAAGACTTTGTTTGTCTTTAAATATGTATAAATATCTGTACAAATAAAAAAAAATCTTGTTGTTTATCTTTTAGGTGATCTTGCTCCAAACTATGGCCGCCCTCTGATTGGTGTGTTCCTGAGTGGCACACGAGACGAGGACAGTAGTGTGCGTGCCAGCAGCCTCTCTAATTTGGGTGAACTCTGTCAACGTCTCAACTTTTCCCTCGGACCACTGGCACAAGAGGTAGTACCACTCTAGTATTCAAAAAGTCAAGACAACCTGTCAAGCTGATGAAAAGCTGATTCTGTTATGTCGGTTAGTTAGTAATAGTTCCTTTTAAAACAAATTCCAAGGCTGCTTCTAGTTGCTGTCATCGTTCTCTTTACTCTGCCACAGCTGTGTGTGTGTGTGTGTGCTGTACATGGTACACGCTCTACAACAAGTTACCAAGTCTAGTGCTGAGATCAGGATTTCTGCTAGCGCAGCTGGGTGATAGATGGATGAACCTGAGCTGCGGCAATTTCACTGATTTGATCAATTTCTTGACTACAAATCTTAATGTAGCAATTAATTATGTATGTTTAAATGTAAAATAGCACTGTAAATGAAAATGTTCCGTTTTTAGAATCTTGACCATTCAAAATTATCACAAAATATATTTTTTTAGAATTTTATCTTAAGAATTTCCAATTTAAAACTGAAAACGATGCTAATATTTGCATACTGAATTATGTTTGGTTTTCTTTCTTGAATTAATTTGCATTCTTTTTTTTAAAAATAGTGACTTAACTATTTATAGCTGCCTGTAAAAGTGGCACAGAACATGTTTATTATCCGTTGTGTGTTGATTCTCATACACAGCCAACAGAAAACCGTAAGAAAAATAATGCTTTTCGTTCATTTTTAAAATCCCAAGATTGGTCTTTTATTCTGCCTATTTTCAGTGGCTGATGCAAACGTGTTTGTACAGCATTTGTACAATTCACAACACAAATGACTCTTGTGAGCTAGTTAATTCGTTGAATAGTTATTTTTTCATATGTAAGTGAAATGGATATTAATAAATGAAATATACCCAAATAGATCAGAATTTAATCAAATCGATTTGAGAGCTTGTGAATCAGAATCAAATCAATCTGTATATGGATACCCAGCCCTAAAGTACCATGCAACTATTTTTTTATTCAGCAAATCCTAAAAGCTTACCTGAGACTTTAGCATTATGCTTTTGCTGCCATGCAAGCATTGGTATTTCCTTTAGGAAATGCAGATCTAGTATTCTTTGATACTTATGTGATATGTGAAATGTGTGACTGCTTTGCACAGTTGGGAAGCAGTTTGTTAATTTTTTTCAGTGCTTGTACATACGGTCGTTGAGAAAATCTACTGTAAGTGGCTGAGCTGCAGCAGTGGTCTGAATAAACATGAATAAGCATCTCTGTCAGTGTGACTAACTGGGCTGCTTATTTATGAAAGAGCCCATCTGCAACAGGCTGTTCTCCACCGCCTTGTCTGCAAACCTGTGTGCGTGTGTTTAGACATCAATCGACCCACTGCATTGACATTAAGATCAACTAGTGCAGCATTGCAGATCTTTATGGCCTGTGTATGTCCTTTGTATGCCCTTTTTTGTTTGCGGTTCTGGCAGCTGATCCATGTTCTCTGATAAAAGGAATGTACAAGCCGATAGTTCCGAAGAGTGGTTAGTATTGTTTTTTTGGGTGTGTGTGGTTTAGTGTTTATCGAATTACTCAGGTGCGATATATGTTGTTGATAGTTCTTTTAGTCGCACTCTCTCGTTCTTCTGTTGTGTGCGCTCGTGTGTGGCCCGCTTTTTACATGATCTATTGGTAAAGCACTCATAAATTTTTTTACCACGCACACAAGTATCTTCCCACCGGGACAGTTGATGTGTTTTCAATCCCCTAATTTTTTATTATATGCATACGCTCCTCCTACACCAATCACTCAGCAACAAACACGTTCTTTTGGGTGGGACTTCTTTGATTAATATTGAGTAGTTCAAAAGATATATGTAACAAATATTTACTGAAATAAATTTACTGAATAAAAATATTTATTTATTTATTTCATTTAATTTCATTTTATGTAATCTTACTGAGCCCAACCCTTTTAAACATTTATTTGGGTTCTGTACAATTGCTTTATTGATTTCCTTTTTTACAACGGTTAAATTAAAAAAAAAATGTTTTATGGTAGTCAACAACGTGCCACAAATACCATTTACAGCATGATTTTAACATTTTTAACAATTTCTTTAAAGGCGTGAAACCCCATCTCTGAGTTCAAATTATTAATGTGCAAAGATATCTGCTTTTTTTTCATTTTTTTTTCAGAATAATTCTGAAAAAAGAATGACATTCTCTGAGTTTACAGAATATGTCTTGTGTGTGAGGTTATGGAGTAGGTTGTTAGGTCTCCCGATCTGGTGTAATCAGATCATCACACGTGTTTTGTGGGAGGAATTCTTCCAGCATCTGGACTGATGAGCAGCAGCTGTAATTTTCTACTCTCTTATTTAGAGGTCACCTGCTGTGTAAGACAACCAGTGCTCTGTCTAATCATCATTATCAGCAGACACCCTTGTTCCCACGGCCCTGATCACTTTCCCAACAATGGCTTTAATTTCAGATAATAGCTCCTGCAGCTCATTTGGTACATGATGAATAAAATGAATACATCTAAACCATAGGATAACCATTTAAAAATATTTAGTTATTTTACATTTTCAGAAGAAAAGGTGGTCATTGCTCATCCAAAAATTGACCCTACTATGTTAGACTGTTGTTGGCAAGACATAGCTGAAAAGTATTGATGTAAATAACATGAACTGAACAGGATTAGGTAATAAAGTTTAGCTTTTAGAGTTAGAAGTTTGCTTTGAATCCTTTTATAAAATGTTATGTATCACAAGTTTAGAGCTTTACTATTGTTAGAGAAAATGTAAACTAAACCTTATTGAAACCTAATAAATTCAGTCAATTAAATAAGTAAATGATTAAACATAATTACTTATTTATAATATTTACATTTAAGAATAAAGACCAATAAATAATAGAAATCATAGAAATTAAATTTAAAATAGTGTTTTTTTGTTGTTGTTGTCGTCTGTTTTATCAAATTATAATTTATACAAAAAAAATTGTTGGGAATAATAACATTCTTCTAGACAAGTATTTGTTTAATTTTGTAGAGATGTTGACACATAAAATGTCAGACTGCTAAATCTTCATCTGCTTTGTCCTTTTACTACTTGACTTTGCAACACTTGTTTTTTTTTTGGGTTTGTCCACATGAAACGCATCTTAAACTCCCTCTATAAACACACATGAACTGATCCCATGAACTCAGCCGACTGAACTGGCCACTGCTGATGCAAATGACCTTTTATACTTTTGACACCCTGATTTACAGCACCAGTGTCCACCCTAGTAAGTACCCTGACTCTTGAAATATTTGCACATGCACTTTATAGGACAGGGTTTACCAGACAGGCTCAGGCGGTGCTGTCCCTTGCATGCATCTTGGCATTGGCCCGTGTGCAGTCATATCTGTCATCACCGTCTGTTGGGTTTCCCAGGATGCAGCTTCACAAAGGTCCTTCTGGTATGAGGAACAGTTGTTACTCTGTACAGCTGTTGCAGTAAAACATGAGACGGCTTGTTCGATGTCCAGGTAAACCATAAGTCACAATGCCTGGTGTCCTCTTAGTGTGAACATAAAACAGCTGACTGCTCACAAAAGCTCTCTCCTGCTATAAGGTAGAAAGTCAAGAGACCATCTGCCTCAAGAGACATACTGCACTCATTATTTTCTCTTCCTCGTTTGTTCTTTTTCTCACATTGAGTTGTACAGTAAAACAGTACATCTGCTTATTAAGTGTTTTTCTCTCTCCTTTTGGTTTTCAGGTTCTTGGGGATGTTTTATTGGAGCTGTATCGGGCTCTGAAGTGGGTGGTGCGGTTGGACCCAGATGAGGTGGCTGTAATCCACGCTCAACTCGCTCTGGAGGAGCTGAATGATGTCATGAGGAGGTTCATCTTCCCTCAGCAGAAACTTGAGAAAAAGATTGTGGTACTTCCTTAGACAGAGGATTTCCTCATAGATTTCCACCATCCATTACATTTTTTCTACTTGTAGTAATTGAAAGATTTATATATTTTCGGGGGGGGTTCTTCTCATTTTTCACACCCATATTTTCATTCTCAAACCAAAAAACCTGTCTTAGCATTGATAAACTAGCATTATGGCTTTTGTTATCTGGTACACTGAGGTTAGAGGGCACCAAAAGCTATGTAAAGAGCGCTGCGGTAGCTTGTTTCCACTCTATTCTGCACTGGTGATAAAATGCCTGTTTGCTTTTTATCGAATGTTTGTGGTACATATAAAGATGGCTAGGTCATGACATCATTGTAAGAAGCGACAGGGCAATTAGTCATTCTCCTAAATTTCCCCCCACTGCACAATACTGAAAATTTCCATTCATGTTAACCGTTTCTATGGCTTCCTGACCTCCTGGGTCTGCACCAAAACAGAGCTGGTTAAATACCATGTAAAATGTATGTACCAATTAAAATGTTAGCATTTACACTCAAAATGTTAGTTTGATCATAAGGTGTCTCTGAAATAAAATAAAAAGTTATTATTTTTCCAAAGATGGTCTAATGTGTTTATATTATTCTGTCGTTAACAGTTTTCTTTTTACAGTTTTAAAGTCAGTGTAAGTGTAAGCACATGTCTGAACATCTGGGTTGGTTTGCAGTGCCACAAGTTCCTGTGCTGTAAGGTAATAGAGGTGAACCAACCATTCACCTGCTAAAAGTAGTTCACACTGTACACATAAAGCATTTGTGTGAGTATTATATTTGCTTGTATTAAAGTCAATATGATTGACTTTAATACAGATTGATCAGATTGATCTTCGCAAAGGATTGTGCTAAGGATTGTAATGTTAAAGAGGTGGTTCACTGTTTTTTTTCTAGGCTTGATTGTGTTTATGGGTTGCAGTCTAACGTGTTAATGCTTCGTTTTTTAAAAAACGCATTATTTTTCACATAATTTACCTTTATTCCACACCGCTCTGTCCCTTCTCTGAGAAACGCATGGATCATTTCTGATCATTTCCTGCTTTTATGAAGCCCCTCCCTCAGAAATAGGCGATGGGCTCTGATTGGTTAGCTAGCCCAGAGTGTTGTGATTGGCTAAACCACCTCTAGTGTGCGATTTTGAAACTTGTGAATCCATTAGAATCTTTAGAAGACAGAATCGCGATTCATATAGGAATAGATTTTTACGTGCACCTGTATTTTTCTCTTCCTCTTCTCTAAAGCAGCGTAGGTCTCGCCTCCTTTGTTGCCTTTTCCCGAGGGCGGGGTTATCTGGGTTTGTGATGTAACAAACCCGTGAAGTAGCTCGTTGTAGTCCCTACGAGCCGTTTTGTAGGCATTAAACTGCCAGAATTTTAAAAGACGATATATATCTCTATTTGCATTGAACTTTCAGCTTCCTAACTTTGCAGATATTGTTTATGCTCAAACAGCAACATTACACACTAACTAATGTTAAAAAAGTGAAATCGAAATCAACCACCCCTTTAAAGGAATATAGTTCTTGTATTCCCAAAAATTACATTTAGGTCATTATATCATGTTGTTCTAAAAGTTACGACTTCTTTCCTCTGTAGCAATGTAAGAATTAGATATTTTAAGAAATGTCTTTGAATTTGGAAGGTCCATGGGTACCAAAAACTGATGGGTTGCAAAAAGATCTTCAAAATGTCTTCTTTTGTATTTCACAGAAGTCAGTCATATAGGTTTGGAACAACATGGGAGTGAGTATATGATGGCAGATTTTTATTTTTGGGTAAACTATCCCTTTAAGTATTTCTGAGTGAAACAGGAAAAAATGTGGGACAGGAATTTTGAGGGCGTTCAATAACAATGTAGCCAGACTTAATGAGAGTTATTACATTACACTCGATTACACTCGCTTACATTTCGATTACAAAGAGAGACAGTTTTTTTTGTTGAAATAATATACATAGATGAAACATTCATCAGTAACGCTTTTTTTGAAAGTTAATATGGCCAGTTTAGATTTTATGTTGTCCATATTTACGTTATTACGACCATATTTGCATTTTCTGTGTTCAGAAACTTAGAGAACTCAATGGTGATTTGTGCTCAAAAATCAAAAAGTTTATTCACAGTTTTTATTCATCACAAAGAGGAAAAAGACAAATGTTTCAGGTCTCAGGTCTTCTTCAGTGTAGTACAGTAAACTGCCTTGTTGAATTGCATTATTTTCTGATTTTGTCACATTGTAGAGCAGACTTTGCAAATAGGCAGTTATTGATGGATGGAGCAGTTACTCTATACATTAGTATAAATTATATTACACCTGACAGCAAATTTCAGCTGTGTGCAAAGCATACCAAAGTAGGGATGCTCATTTTGCCTGTAAATAATAATGCTTATATAGCAGCCTTAAAGGCATAATAGGAAAAATGAACTGCCCGTTTAATTCTACGAGTCAAAGAGAGAGAATGGACTGTTGTTTTTTGTTTATTGCACTTGTATTTAAACCAATATTCAAGATGTGTTGGCTAATATAATTGCTGTGTAATGGGCAGCTGCCTGGTTGGAAGTCATAAACTTTGTCTTAGAGTTTCTGCAAAGAAACCTCTCAGGCTCTTGAGGTGTCTCTTATAATTGCTTCTCTGGTTAGGATCCAAAGATGTTTCCACAGTAAGGGGTAAATCACTGCCCAGCACTGAAGCCAGGCCGATGGAGAGTCACACTTTCACCTTCCTTCCCCGCAACCCCCATAATAACCTTCCCACGACTGCTACTCAGCCATGAAAGAGCCATTACGCTAATTACTCTTCCTGCCATGCAGCAGAGTCGGAAAGAAAAAGGGTGTGAGTGTGTTTTACCTGGCCGGTGAATTTCGGAGGGATCATTTCAAAAACAGAGCAAGTTTTCATTGGGTGCCGGAGGAAGACACAACTGAGATAGGAATGTTTGGAGATACAGTGGATATTGATTATGTCCGATCCTGCTGCAGTCTATCTTTCTCTTCCTTCTCTGGCAGATCTCTTCATCAGCCGGTGTTGGACCTGCAGGCTGCCAGCAGGAGGGGTGCAGGGAGGGGTGATAGATAAATAAATAACCCAATAAAGAATGCATTGAGAGGGTGTGTGTGTAGCCAAGAGAAGAGGGTGCCTGCTTAAACAGTCCCAAGTCTTGTTGAAGGCTGGCTGCACTGCAGAGCAGGGGGAAAAGCACAGAGAAGGGACCTTGAAGGATTTCGGGCTGCACTGCAGAACGATGCCACTGCAGTACAGCACTGACACAGAGGAATGAGGTCCATCGGTGGATCCCCGACCTCCTCACATCAGGTGAGAACTTAATTCAGAGCTGATATCAGAGGCCTTCATGCCTCAGGAGGAGAGGAAGGCAGAGACACAAAAAGAAGGGGAGGGAAGCAGAGGAGGAGGAGGAGGGTAATGGTGCTGTATTTTTGGATAAGGGATCTCCTGAATTAAGTGTGGCTGGAATAAAGATGTAGTGTGAGCAGGAGGCTGAACAAGGACGGTGCTGTGCTCCACTGTGGTGGAGAGGAGTGGAGCAGACGCCTGGCAGACACACACTCGCACAAACTGGCTGAGAGAGAAAGAGAGAGAGCCCACCGTCACATCTGCGGGGCTGGGAAGGTAAGAGACGTTTAATTCAACTTGAGTTTCATCTTGTGTCTGTGTTTATTGTGGGAGTGGATTGAAATATGAAAGCATGCAGCTTGAGAGCTCTGTCATATGTTCATTGTGTGGTTGTATGTGTGTGTGATACTAAAATTGAGAGAGAGTCAAAGAGTGGAGTTTTAGGTTGGGTGGCTGTGTTTTCACACAGATAGGTTACTGTAAGCTTGTTTGTACAGGGTACTAAAAAATCACTGCTGCACTAAATAACTTAAAAATAAATGGTTATGGATAGCTTTTAGTATTGAACTTGAGAGAATCAGTGAATGTTTGAGATTTTTAAGGTCCTCATATGTGTGTTTTTAGTAATTGCAGTCTTAGTCCTAGTGGAATAAGGCCCATGGTTTGCTGGCACCCTTGTTAGTGCCTTGAGGCTGAGTAAATAAGTGGGCAGCAGGACGGGGTAAAACAGGAAAGCTTCATAATTTGTGTTTTAAGAGTTGTTGCCCAATTAAGGAAAATTATGTCTGTTTAGTTTCCATGTCATCATATAGTAGATTGACAACACAAGGGTCTGGTGAGAGTTTTGAAAAATGCTTCTGGGTTTGTTCACTTTGCCTGGGATCAGAATAATGAGCAAATGTTCACAGAATTTATAATAGACTTGTTAATTATTACATGCAAGTCCAATGTGTTTTTGTGGAAATCTGATGTGTTTTATAAAGTTTATTTAACAGGATAAAATGATTGTATATATTATCCTATAGCAACTTCAATATTGTAAAATCAGTTTTATATAACTGAATGTGAACATTAAATTATTAAAACACAAGGAATACATGATTCTGGGTGCTTTGGATATTGGATATTGGATGTGAGAGGCTGAAATCTCTGTAGGTGCCCCCTAGTGTTTTGTTTTCTTTTTTTTATTTCTACATTTTCTCTAAAGTTCTTCTCATTTTATTGAAATTATTGAAAAATCTTGTTTAAAATATGTGTCAAATTCTTAGAAGTGTAATCTTTGTTGGTTGACTTTTTTGTCACATGACAGCTTTCCTTCATGTTGGTTATGCACCACATTAACTTTGATTTGGCATATGAAATATTTGGCATATGGCATATATAAAATAAAGTATTTTTTAAAATATTTTTGAATGTCACTTCTTATTTTTGTATTTATTTTATTTTATTTCTTAGAATCTCCATTAAGTTACACTACCTAGACAATTTTGACTTAAAAAAAAATATATAAACATTTAATTCAGAAACTGAAGCCATGTTTGTCATAGAAGAAATGTATTCAAGTCATTTTTATATTGTTAAATTAATTAAATTTTTTATGTATTTTTAAATAACTTAATAGATCCAGGGCAGAAATTAATTAATTAAATAAATAAATAAAAAAACATCACATCATTGACCCATTAACAATTTTAAGTCTTCTTGTTAAGGAGCTATAACACCAATCACATCATGACATGACTGTGGAGAATGTGGTTTAAAAAGTTTAAATGTTGTATATTCTGTATCTGACAGTCTCATTTGATCATTATTTCAGTTGATCATTATAATTATAATGTACATTAGTACATTGTACTGGCACATACTCAATTTACCCAAACACATCATGCTCTCCCTTCCAGCCATTCATCTCACTTCCTCTCACCTGCTGCCCTCCCTCTTTGGTCCTGGTGATTCCCAGCCCCCCCTCATTCCTCTCCCACCTCCTCCCTTTGTCAGTGTCTTGCATCCAAAAGTCCTCATTCTGTCTGGTCCACACCTGAGAATACAGACTATCAAGAGGCTTCGGCTGGTTACCCCCCCCCACCAACCTGCAATGCACCTATGACTTCATACAGCACTTCTGGATCCTGTCTACTTCTGTCAGGGCTGAGAATGCACGATTGCCCATGATCATCCCCTACCATTACTCACAAGGCAAACAGATCTGAGAACAACATCCTGCAGTTTATGGAATTAAATAGATTTATTAAAGGCATAAATACGGATTTGAGATAATTGAGCTCTCATGGACTGATCTCCACGAATAAGATCGTGAATATCTCATCATGACAACAGTGAGTAACCATTGACCTCTGACCTTTTTTATTTGTCAAAAGTTAAAAGATTATTCATTTTCAGTCATTATATTCTGGCATATACTGTGACATCCAGGTTGCAATGTAGCAAATAATTGCATTTGCCACTAATCTTGGTTGTGCATCTTAAGTTGACATAACAATCTTACCAAGTGATCAAAGGCTGTAGTTTAAACACCTTTATGCCTGTCATCACACATATGGTAGTGGTTTGTTTGCAGTGTTTGGGGACTGAGTGATGGTTAGTGTCCTGTTTGACATGGGGCTCTTCTTCACACCCGTCCCTCTGAGCTAACAAGCCTCCGCAAGAAGATTCCCTCTAATTATGGTCAAACATAACACTCTGCCTGCTGTCTCTATCTGACCCTCAAGGTCTATATGGTTTGTCTTTGTTCATATCACAAGTAAATGTATAGGACAAGACAAGAAAGAGATAAATCCATTATAGTGCGCAGGCAACATTTGGGAATTTTGGCCGTTCTAACTCCAGATACATTGCTTAAAGTTAAACCCAAATTGCTAATATGAAAGGATCAGTTATGTATTTCTTGGAATTATATGACGTAAAACAGCTAAGTACTGGTCTGGTGCAGCTGTAAATAACTGTGAGAACAGTCAGTTACTGTGGTAGAAAAATCAACAACCACTTCAGTGGAAGTCAGCGTTATTTCTGCCACTCTTCTCCATTGCGGTGGCTGTTATGATATGAGGGCACTGAATGAAGCGGCTCTTTCTTTCATGAAAGGTGGACCAGGAGGCAATTGAATGAATGAAAGGGGGGGATTGTTCCCTAGTCTGGTTGCCACACACCTGCCAAAATCATTCTAGCCTTTAATTAAAGTCATTAACCTGAGAAAGACAGAGAGAGAGAGAGAGGACTGAGAGAGAGGTTCACATGACAGTTTGTATATTTAATATGTCACAAGTCAGTTGTTGCAGTTTTTTTTATTTTTTAATACATTAACATTATTGAATCATTATTCTTTGTGTTCCTTGTCTGTTGGGAAGCTCACAAAGCCTGTCAAAAAAATAAATAAATAAGTTAATATAATATATATATATATCATTATATATATATAAAATTAATAGTATTAATTAAATAATTTTTCCCTCCCAAATTCTTTTCACCCCCCCCCCTAATGTAAACTAATCCCATTCTTATTACCTAATGCAAAAAATAAAATAAAATTAAAAGTGGTAAAAACATAATATTAGTATTGTTGTAGAGCTTAAGTGGCTTATTAAAATAATCATTATGTCTTACGTCTACGGTTTATATATTAAATTAATTGAAATTAATTACATTAGGAATAACACATACACTTAAAATTAAAACTCTGTAACACTGTGATTATGGGAAATTTGGAGGTAAAATGCATGGATGCAAAAAATCTTGATGGTCATAAAAATAAGATTTTTAAAATTTATTCAAAATATGATTTCTATTTTTTATTATTATAATTTCTTTTTTTCCCTATTGATTTTGGGGTGAATTCATGTCGTCATGAGATTCACTGTAATTTAAAATTAAATTCTTATTACTAAAATACATAAGATCTCCCTACATGTCTACTAGGATATTTGCTTTTGATATTTGGATTTGTGCTGTTTCAAAACTGTTAAACATCACTGTTCCACTATAGAGATAGAGCTACTTGTTGGTGGGGAGAAAAGAGGAAATGGTCAGGTAAGGAGAGAGAAGAAGAGGTAATGATGTTTTTTCTACCCTTAATTATGTCATCTTTTTTTTTCTTTCTCTTCAGATGCCCTCTTGCTTTGGCACTGCGGTGCGGATCTTCATCACCACCCTATTTGCGGCAGTGGTGCTTTTTGCCATCCTACTGGCTTATGTGACAGGTTACCAGTTCATCCACACTGAGCAGCACCACCTGTCTTTTGGCTTGTACGGAGCCTTTCTATCCCTTCACCTCCTCCTGCAGAGCCTCTTTGCCTTCCTAGAGCACCGACAAATGCGTGGCCCTTCCAGACCCCAGCACCTGCGGCGCACTGTGGCCCTCTGCATTGCAGCCTATCAGGAGGATCCGGACTACCTTCGCAAGTGTCTTTGGAGCATTCGCCGCATTTCTTTTCCCGGGCTTAAAGTAGTGCTGGTGGTGGATGGAAATCGGCAGGAGGATGCTTACATGATGGACATCTTCCAGGAGGTGATGGGGGGAGTGGAGCAGACAGGCTGTGTGGTGTGGAAGGGGAATTACCATAGGGATGGGGATGGGGGAGGAGGGAAAGGTTCGTTGCATGCTGAGGAGGCTGCACGGGTGGCCAGGGTGGTGCGGAGCTGTCGTTACTCCTGCATCATGCAAGAGTGGGGCGGCAAGAGGGAGGTCATGTATACAGCCTTCAAAGCACTGGGAGATACTGTGGATTACATACAGGTAAGTCTAGACCCCACTAACAACCTAAAATTAATCAAACGGAAAGAATCCTGAATCCATGAATAAATGTTCACACAATAATACGACAATTACCCCTAAAGTAATAGGAATAAAGAGCATTCATTCCAGACATGCTTACTTGTTGCTCTCAGAAGGCCACATTACCTTAATATTGGTGAGACAACAATTTACTGTCACTATCCATAGTCTGCTATCACCTTATAGTTTCCTCAATGCCACTGTAATCCGAATCCTTGCAACACTGAGGTCAAAGATCAGTCTTACTACTTACCTTCACCTGTAGTCCTGAACACACCTGTGCTGTCATCAGCCTTTCATTGTTCAACATATGACTGATATCTTCAGAAACAAAGATGACCTTGAAACATCTGTGAGACAATGTTTGTGGTGCCACTAGTTTCTTTCAACAGTCCTTGTATTGTACAGACAATCAACATCAGCCTCACTTGAAAAAAGGAAAACAGTTGTACACGAGTTAAATTCTTGAGAAGTCTTCTAATTCATTGTATATATCTCTTGGTTTTGTTTGCAGGTATGTGATTCCGACACTGTACTTGATCCAGCATGCACCATTGAGATGCTGAAGGTTCTAGAGGAGGATCCGGAAGTGGGTGGTGTTGGAGGAGATGTTCAGGTGAGAAATTTGCCTATTTTAGTAATTTTTATGTCCCTTTCAACAAACTAATTTGAGAAGTTTTCCAGTGGGTTTCTTCTTTTGTAGAGTACTCACCAAAAGTTTTCATTGTCTCTTTCAGATTCTGAACAAGTACGACTCCTGGATCTCCTTCCTGAGCAGTGTCCGTTACTGGATGGCCTTCAACGTGGAGCGGGCATGCCAGTCTTACTTCGGATGTGTGCAGTGTATCAGTGGACCTCTGGGAATGTACCGCAACTCTCTTCTTCAGCAGTTCCTGGAGCCCTGGTACCATCAGACCTTCCTAGGAAGCAAGTGCAGCTTCGGGGATGATCGCCACCTCACCAACCGCGTCCTCAGCTTTGGCTACAAAACCAAGTTCACGGCACGCTCACAATGCCAAACCGAGACCCCCACGCAATATCTGCGCTGGCTCAACCAGCAGACCCGCTGGAGCAAGTCTTACTTTCGAGAGTGGCTCTACAATGCCCTTTGGTTCCACAAGCACAGCCTCTGGATGACCTATGAATCTGTGGTCACCGGGTTCTTCCCTTTCTTTCTGGTGGCTACAGTCATCCACCTGTTCTACCGAGGCCGGTTATGGAACATCTTGCTCTTCTTGCTTACAGTCCAACTGGTGGGCATGGTGAAAGCCACCTATGCCTGCTTCCTGCGGGGCAGGCTTGTCATGATCTTCATGTCACTGTATTCACTACTCTACATGTCAAGCCTGCTGCCTGCTAAGATCTTTGCCCTGTTGACTATTAACAAAGCAGGTTGGGGAACATCAGGCAGGAAAAAGATAGTGGTAAACCTTATTGGGGCTGTGCCTGTGACCGTGTGGGCAGCCATACTGCTCGGTGGCGTGGTTTACACCATTTACTGTGAGGTGCAAGAGCCATTTAGTGAGACAGAAAAGGCTCTTCTCATTGCAGGCACCATCCTCTATGCCTGTTACTGGCTCATACTCCTGGTGCTCTACCTGGCCATAGTGGCTAAGCGCTGTAACAAAAGAGAGGAACAGTATCACCTATCCTATGCGGAAGCCTAGCATGGTCTCTCCAAAAGATCTCTACATGCTGTCAGGGCTCATTTGAAATGGCCCCGTCTTTACCTGGTGCTGCAATCTTGGTTATAATTATGGATCATGTGCAAGTCCAAGCTGCCGGATGCTGTTAGCTATGGCTACTTGAGAGGTTTCAAACAGTGGAGTTTTTGAGAGAGCCATAATTTACAAAAGCTGACATCAGGAATGGTGCTTCTCTTGATTATAAAGCACACAATAAGGAGGCGGCCAGCCAAGGTGGAAACAAAAAGTTGAGCCAAAGGTTAGTGCAAGAGTGATAAGTTAATGTAGTTAAGCTGGCACACTCATATTAAGTTAAGGGACTATATTGGTGCTTGGATTTATAATTAGACAGAATGTGAACTTTCAAGGAATGAGAGATGTGTGCCAACACTTGAGGAAACCTGCATAAGACATTGAGTTTGCCAAACCCAGTCAGTATTTTAATGTCTTTTATCTGACAATCCAGCATAATTCTATATTTCATCATTAAAAATTGTGGTGCTGCAGATCCTTTTGTGGGGTAGCATGATAGAACATTCAAGAAAGTACAAACAGCATTTAAATGAGAATTTTATGGTACTCCACAAATATTTACTACACTGTACATGTTTACAGTTCAAGATGTATATAGTAACATCCAGTTCCAGTAAATGGATAGTGTCAGGCAACCAAAGAGGATTTTCTCTAGCATCTAGAATGTTTTGTTCCTGTGTGTTAGTTTAAAAAAAAAAATGGAGGAAAGATTGATTTCCTATTTTTATTCCCATTCTCCTTTTTTTTTTTGCCTATAAGACAAACTTGCGAGAAGTATAAGATAAATTTGTTTTTTAATTATTTTCATTATAGGTGGTAGAACCAGAGACATAACAAACATGGTCAGTAATACTTAAAACTATTAAAAAATGTTCCCCTAGTTCTGAGAACTTCAAAGCATAAACAGTGTTACATTATATATATAAATAAAACTGTCCAGTTATACTGCCTGAAACTTTACACATTACATTTGTTTACAGACTTTGAATAGCATTTCTAATAGTAATTTTCTATAGAGGCTTATAATTTAATAACATTTCATTCATGCTTCACTACCTGGTGAGATTATTTTTAACCTAAGAGGCATGATGTGGACCCTGGATGTCATGATTGTTACAGCTTTTTCTCACCCCCAAACTGATTATTTATATAAAGCATGTTAGCTAATTCTGCATGTTAGCCTCTTACAGAATCTGACCACCTTTGCAAATTCTTACGACCCTTTCCTATAACATATAAACTATTTAACATATATATACTATTTTATTTCCATTAGTTTAATTAAAATGTTCGGTTAGCTAGAAAGATAAAAGCAAAAAAAGTGGACTGAAGTTGTTTATGGTATACAATGTTAGGTGGTTTTAAGGATTACCATATATGGATCAAAGGTGTACAGTGGACTGTTTTTCCACCCTCAACCCACCCATGCAACAAATTAGTAGATTTACTTTGGTAGCGGTTCACCACTTTCTCTGCTCCCTTCCCCCCAAAACACACATTAAACTCTGGCAGAGACCTAGACACTGAGGCTAGTGTGAATATGTGTGCAAGTTTATAGAGAAGCTTCGAGTTTATGAAACATTTGCCCGCTCGACTTTTGCTCGTGCATTACATGTGATAACTGTGTCTTAACAGTGAACTGCTTCGGACTGCAGCATCCTCTAAGGCTGCAAAAATAAGATGACTCTGACGACGCAATGCAATTAAGAAACCAGAGCTATATACCATGTTTACAGTCAAACTTGGGATTGCATTGTTCACTTTTGTGTGTTTTCAGATTTTATGCAATTCAATTGTAGGCTGGATGGCTGATATGCTCCTCAGGAACAGAGTGAGGGACTTAAAAATGAATTTTAAAAAGATGGGATGGGGAGGGGGATGGGGTATGGGGGGGGGGGGAGGGGTTTTGCCTGCTGTTGGCAAACCAACCAATTAATATGTAGATGGTTAAATGATTTAGCAGTGAAAACTAGGTCATACTTCTTTCAAGTGTATTGTAAAGTAATATATATTTTTGTAATGTCAAATTCAAAGATATTTTAAACATGCAAGAATCCTGACACATTTTCCTAGGAAATTGTATTTTATGGAAAACATGTTAAGTTATTTTCATAACATTGTACAGATTAGGGAATAATAAATTATTCATAATCCATAATAGGAGAGGTTAAGTGTTTTTAACCAAAATGCACAGTTGTTTTACAGATCACCATCGGCAGCTTACGTCTACTCACAAAATTAAATATTCAAATGTTAATGGATTGGCACCATTTAGTCTGCGTGTCACAGCTAACCTGTACTTCCACAGTGTACAATACCTAGAAATGGCCATCAAGGCCTTTTAATCTCACATGAACTTTACATATTATGTTTTATGTATTTATGTACATTCTGTTGTATGTAAAAGAAGCTGGATTCTTTACATTTGGACATTTCCCATGTAATTATTTAATAACTGTTGTTTCGATACAATAAACTTCAATTGAAAAGTGAGCATTTTCTTTTTCTTTTTTGATTTTAAAATGTACTTTTGGCCTATTACTTAGAATAATTATATTTGTTCAACATTATTGTCAATTACACATTCCTGACAACAATGTACAAAGATTCTAATCCACTATTCAAAACCACATGTATATATTCACATATGGTTATAAATCTAGAATTTTGCGCCGATCAGTTAGTCTCTGATATCTGGACATAAGTTATACTTTCTTTGGCACATTAGTGATAATGGGTTTTGGTCGGGTTTTAAAGATGAGCTTCTTTTTAATGAGGGCGGAAACGGTGTAAGATGTTGGGTTCTCTTGGTTGGTTTCCATGTTTTCCTCTTCATCCTGAGGGAGTCCGGAATGCTTCATCAGAACAGCAAAGGGCTTCTCCAGTTTAACCTGTTTGCCATAGAGGATGTGATGTCCGACTACAAGGACCGGTACACCCTTGGAGAGAGGAAAAATCAATAATTTACCATTGGTAAATAGATATAAAAGTGTTTTATAATTTGATTTGTTTCCATATTTAGTCCAAATAAATAAATAAATTAGGGGGGCTTATATGTGACCAACTACTAGAGAAGGACACACCTCTTTAGTGTAGTGCAGGTCTCCCATCAGATTTCCTGCAAGTCCAGTATTTTGTCTGGACACCATTTCTCCCTGCAGCTCCACCAGCAGCCATTCAGCTGGACCTTCACCAGCTTTACTGCAGAACACACCGAAAACCATTTCCAACAAGCACTTGTAGACCATGACCTGTAAAAATATAGCTTAAGTCTTCACACCAACCTTGAAATGACTATTTGAACCATTCCTTTATCTGTTTCCTCTGTGTCAGGATTCACAAATCACACAATTATCCCTGCTCTGTAGACCTATCATCTGAAACGTTGACAAGACAAAACAAGTCAAATATTACCTTCACTCCACAGTTGACTTTCTACATGAATGCACAGAAGTATGCTACATTCGTAAATAAATACACTCACTTCTCAAGATCCGTAGCTATGCATGATCATATACCGACACAAAAAGTTTCCCGCCAGTCAGGGTTGCCAGGTTTTCACAACAAAAAACCTGCCCAATTGCTACTAAAAACTAGCCCAATAGCATTTTTCAAGGGGGGCTCCACGTTACAAGTTGCGGTTTCACTCTCGAGCCTTCCGAGACATCACGGAGAATTTCTCCGTTATGGGAAATCTTCCCTTCAACCTTCCTGAAGTCCTATTGGCTACCGCAGTCAAATGAATGGCAATTGACGGAGATGCACCGCAATGCAAATACTACGAGCTCAAGCCGGCAGTATAAAATGCGGGTGCACGCGACAATTAGTCAGAATCTTCTCCTTCACCTTTGAAGTTCACTATGGCAACAATTGCAAGATCTGCGCCCCGGGGGACCGATAGAGCCCGCAGGTCGCACGACTACCGCGTCGCCTGCCTGGGCCTGGCCACGGAGGCGGCGCTGACGAGTACAACTGACGGGCATTGCGCGGACCTTCGGGCCCCCGCGTGCTCCGGACCCGCCGCGATGTGGCTCGCGGCCTATTCGGGATGAGGCCCACCGCCGCCAGCGTGCCGCTGGTGGGCCCTCCAGGTGACGGGAGCGTCGTCTTGTCGCTCCACCAACCCCACCGGTCACCCCGTTCCCCGGTCTCACTACCCGAGGACTGCTTCCGCCCTCCTTCCAACGTAGCGGAGTTTGTATCCTTTAGCCAGGAGGAGGGGGATGACTCGATGTCCATCTCGGCCTCGGAGAGGGAGGATTGGGCGGGATCGGAGTCCGATCAGCCGGACAGCATGGGGCCCCCAGACCTCCAGGAGGAGCTCATGAGGGTTCTGTCAAGGGCTGTCCAGGAGTTGGAGCTTACCTGGAGTCCTCCAGAGGAGCCAGCCAGGAGTAAGCTTGACTCCTGGTATATCAGGTCCACCCGGAAAGCTGACTCGAGAACGTTGGTCCCCTTTTTCCCCGACGTACACGAGCAACTGGTGAAAACATGGTCTGCGCCCCAATCACCGCGTGTCCACTCTGCCACACAGGCCATTTTTTCCCACGTGGATGGGGCGGAGGCCCACGGGTACGTGCGCTCTCCCCCAGTCGAGGAGACCGTCGCTGCGCACCTGTGTCCTGCAGCAGCCAAGACCCTTGGCTCAGACATCAGCCTCCCCTCAAAGCCGTGCAGAACCACCGCCCACCTTGCCAATAAAGCATATGCGTCTGATGGCGAGGCGGCTTCCGCGATGCACACCATGGCGGTGCTGCAGGTTTTCCAGGCGAAGCTCCTGAAGGCGGCAGAGGGCGGAGCCCTCACTGCGGAGGTCATTAAGGATCTGTGCGCGGCAACAGACTTTGCGCTGATGGCGACGAAGCGAGCGGCCCAAGCTGTGGGTAAGGCCATGGGTTTTATGATCGTCCTTCAGAGGCACCTTTGGTTGAACCTAGCTAACCTCAAGGATGTTGACCGTAAAGTGCTGCTGAACGCTCCTGTGACTCCCACCGGCCTCTTCGGTGATGCCGTGGAGTCCATTATTGAGCACGTCGCGGAGGCTCAAAAGCGCGCCAAAGCAATGAGTCACGTGATGTCGAGGCGTGCTTTCCAGCAGCAGACGCGAGATCCAGATCCTCGTCGGCACCTGGCTCTTCCCACCGGAGGGATAACTCCAGGCCAGCGTCCGCAGCGGTGACGGCTAACGTTACTGCTCCTCGCCAGGAGCCGGATTTCCGCAGGAAGGCGTGGGGTCCCGGGAGGAAACGCCACGGCCAACGGAGGAGCCCGCGACGTGACTCTCGCCCGCCGCCGCCGGCTAAGCCGTCATCCTGACGGTCTGAAGAGAGGAGGAGAATGCGTGAGCGGCCCGGCTCCCAAGCGCCGCAAGTTCAGGGCTTCAAATGTTTGTGTGTTGGATGTTCATTCAATAAAAATGCATACATTCTCACAGAAAGAGCTATTTCCTCCTCACTCAGTCAGTGCGGTGCCGCTCGCCCCGCCTCAGAGCAGTGCAGAGCCGCCGCCCACACACTCGCCGGCGCATCCAACGACCAAGCCGCAAAAGCCGCTATGTCAGTTCCTGAGCGCGTGGGAAGTTTATTCCGGGATCTCGCGCTGGCTACTCGGTGGTGATAAGCGTGGGGTATACCCTTCAATTCAGACGCAGACCACCCCGTTTCAGTGGCGTGGTGCAGTCTCTAACATTACCCCGAAACGCCCTGGTTCTGAGACAAGAGGTATGCAGGCTGCTCGAAAAAGGAGCGATAGAACGAATCCCTCCCAGCGAGCTGGAGAGCGGGTTTTACAGCCGCTATTTCGTGGTACCCAAAAGAGACGGGGGACTCCGCCCGATTCTAGATCTCAGGCCCATCAACAGAGCGCTTTGCAAGCGTCCGTTCAGGATGATAACGCTGAAACAAATTCTGGTGCAAATTCGCCCCAGGGACTGGTTTGCGTCCATGGACTTAAAAGACGCATACTTTCACATTCAGATAGCACCGCATCACAGACGCTTTCTGAGGTTTGCTTTCGAGGGCACAGCGTACCAATACTCTGTTCTCCCGTTCGGGCTGGCTTTGGCCCCCCGCACTTTCTCAAAGTGCATGGATGCAGCACTTTCCCCTCTCAGAGCCAGCGGGATGCGCGTTCTCAACTATCTGGACGATTGGCTGATTTTAGCTCAGTCCCGGGACACGCTAGTCAGCCATATAAACACGCTGCTTCGTCACTTGGAGTCCCTAGGGCTATGTGTCAACACGCAGAAGAGCATTCTCGCCCCGAGTCGGTCTATAACATATCTGGGAGCGTGCTTCGACTCGGTGGAGATGAGAGCACGCCTCTCTCGGGAGC
>JADLZN010001066.1:0-47288 GCA_018155175.1 Sinocyclocheilus anophthalmus | reverse complement strand
TTTGTACTCGTTCAGAAGATGCTTAATAGCGGCCCCCGAGTGTATAACAGTGAAAACGCGAAAAGCCGTAAAAACTGGTTTTTGGCGGGGAAGTGTTTTCTTGTAATAGACGAGATAACTCGTCAATGGCGGGAGTTAAGAGTTAAAACAAAAGACAATATTATATTTGAAAAAAAGACATGGCCAAAATTTGAACACACAGTCATCAGCCATTAGGGCCTCGCAAAGGCTGGCACATGGTGAAAAACAGAAACAGGAAGTCATACCTCATATCTTCTTTATGTATTGAATGCAGTGAAGGAGGCTGATCACATGAATGACTACTGAAAGTCACAATCATAGCGCCACAGATCGGCAGCAAGGAAATGGTACAATGTACAATACCACAATATGCAAAACTGCAAAGGGCTTACGATAAAAAAAATATTAAAAAAAGTTGGATATGAGCCAGAGAGTGGAGAGAAAAATGGGTACGCCCACTGGGGGGGTGGGTGGTGCGCAGCAAAGATTGAAACCTGCACACGCTATGAGAGGGACAGCGAATGTGAAATGCTTATATACCTGCGCCAACATCTCAAGGGGGTAGCATGTGTTTTTTTGTCATATACCAATCTTCAAACTCAATGGCACTTTATTTATGGTGCGAGGACCCTTTTAGACTTTGGACTCTGTTTCTTCTTCTCCAAAGTGATTCACATTTTTGAGTACCTAAACATGCTCGAAAACTCACGAAGCTTTGCTCACGCATCAGAACTGGTGAAAGTTTACATGTGATATGGGTTTCAGAATTGGGCGTATTGGAGTGTATTGGAGCCCTGCTATTGGAGCGAAGTCCTAAATGCAACAGAAAGTCAGCCATTTTGAATTTCCTCTATGATTTTTGTGCAGTTTTTGACATTTTCAGGCCCCGTACTTTAAAGAGCAGGTCATATGGTATTTGAAAGTGTCCTAATATTGTGTTGGAGTCCCCTACAACAGATTTAAATGCATCTAAGGTCAGAAAACATTGTCATTTTCTCAGAATATACATTTAATATTAGAGTCATTTGCCAATGATTTCGAAACGATTAGTTCCAAGCAAGTTCGGAGCAAACCCCACCCTTCCATAAGCCTACTCTGCTCTGATGGTCAGCTGGCCAAGCCTGTTGTGATTGGCACAGAGAGAGTGGTCCTTGAGCAAGGTAGCGAGCACTACCATTGACAAAGCACCTTTACATAAAACATTAATATAGTGCTCCAATCTGTTTATAATGACATAAAATACAAAAACACTTATGCAAGCGGATCGTGCCCACAGCTAAAGTTAGCTGCTAAACTGTGAACACTAAAAACAATAATGGTGGATACGTTAGCAAGCGCTACGTGGTAATGATTGAAACAATACAGTTTGGTCAACAAAATATGTCTATGTAATGTTGAGAACGACAGACAAAAGATGCTCTGTCTTAAAGGGATAGTTCACCCAAAAATGAAAATTTGATGTTTATCTGCTTACCCCCAGGACATCCAAGATGTAGGTGACTTTGTTTATTCAGTAGAACACATATGATGATTTTTAACTCCAACCGTTGCAGTATCAGTCGTATAATGCATGGCAATGGAAAACAAAATCTATGAGAGTAAAAGAAAACATGCACAGACAAATCCAAATTAACCCTGCGGCTCGTGACGACACATTGAAGTCCTAAGACACGAAACGATCGGTTTTGTGCCAGAAACCAAACAGTATTTACATAATTTTTTACCTCTAATACACCACAATGTCCAACTGTCTTTGGGCGCGCGCAAGACTTCCGGTGCGTGAGGTGTGGTGTGTATAGTGTTGTTTTTGGCGGCCTGTTTTAATTTTAGTTTTAGTCTAGTCTTTGTGTGAAGCTGTCATTTTAGTTTTTATTCGTTTTAGTCACGTTCATACTCTTTTTAATCTAGTCAAGTTTTAGTAAACTAAAAGTCTGAGCATTTTAGTCTAATTTTAGTCGACGAAAACTGATGACATTTAGTCTAGTTTTAGTCGACCAAAACTGATGACATTTAGTCTAGTTTAGTCGACGAAAACTGATGATATTTAGTCTAGTTTTAGTAAATGAAAATTGTATTCAGCACATTATAGTATAAGTACCTAGTAGTATAGACGAAACCAAAATTTTCTTTTAGCCAACCCATTCAAACAAGGTTATCGATTATTATTGTACCTAATAGATCAAAAATACATCCATTCCAGACAAGGAAGAAGCTCTTATTTGACATATTTACAACATTATCGTACCAAACCAAACATGTAGAAGTACCACGCACATAAATTAAAATAAATAATAAAAACAATAAATAAATGAAATCAAATAGCATCACATGACAATGCCAGAAAAAAATGAATACATTCAAGTTTAACAAAGAGAAACAAGGTGCTTTAATGCTCGAGCTACAATAACATACTAAAAAGTGCAAATAAAATGTGTGTCTGTTACTTGTATTGCTTGTAAACTGAAGTCAGATTTTGCATCATAAAAACTATTAAAAGATATAACACTACAAATGGTTTGGACCTTAGAGAGATATAATGGGATGGGAAGCACTGGCTGCATACAGTGGAATTCGTTGACAGAAAAGAACAAACAATACTGAATTATGTCAACTACTGAACCAAAAAAACAGCAGTCTCAACAGCAACTACACAAACACGGCCATCATCGGTCCTTTCGCACAGCTTTAGTTCCAGAACTAAACGTACGGTACTAAAGTACTGGGACGATTTTGCGCAAACTATTTCCCAGTACCATTTAAAGGGTTGCCTTCGCACCAAGAGTGTACACTAAGAAGTGACGTAAGCAGGTCGACAGCGACGTCATTTGTGCGCGGCGTTCAACAACAGAAACAAAGAAGAACAACATTAACAACAGGAGGATGGAGGACGCTGTGATCGGAGCTGTGTTTTTGTTGTGTCTCGCGGGTTTCACAATAATGGACATGGAAAGTCAACGTATACGTAAAGCGATTGAAAGAACGGAAAGGAACACTAAGAAACTCCAACGACAACTGCCAGTGCTACATTTGATACAAGTGCATGCACTTCAGCATCCGTCCATCTATCTCTGTTCTCCATACTTGCAAAATAAGTTGACACAATGTTTACAGTATGTTTACACGGCGTTTTAAATCATGGCGGGTGAGGGCGTTTTCATACGCGTTTGGCCAATCAATGTCTACTTACGTCACGATTAGTACCAGTTGTGCCGGTTAGACCCTGCTCCGGAGTAGGAGCTAATTTGGTTCTCGAAAAAGGCAGTCCGGTACTAAAATTGCACCCAGTTCCGGCGGTGCGAAAACGCCAAAAAGTGGGTAGTTCCACAATTAGTTCTGGTACTATGAAAAGGTTCCCGCGGTGCGAAAGGCCCTTTTTTTCTCTGTGTCAGACTTAACTTTGTTTAGTTTTCATCTTCTTTAAAGAAGCAGCGAGTGGGCTTGAGAAGTGACGTCACCTGTGGTCTGCGCAGTGGACCTGATGCAGCCCTGAAGTGAGACACAGGGAAACAGAAATACGCAGAATAATTAATTAATAACGCGACGAACGAGACCAAAAATAACGTTAGAACATTTCGTTGTTCTACGTTTTGGTCAACGGAATGAAGAGAAGAGACATGTTAGCTAGTTTGTATTTTTGTAAACCAATTAGTCGCGTTTTATTCATCAAAACAATATGGCATACATTTAATTATAGTCATCGGCACATGACCAGCATTTACGTGGCGTTTCGTCTCGTTTCGTCGTGATAAAGGTTCGTGCGAGATATTTGTCTAATTTGCGTTGACGAAAGCACACACTAGTGTGCTCTGGCCGTAGTTTCCGTTTAAATGGGTGTGGTGGGAGGACCAAACGACAGACACAGTGGGTATGGTGTCATGCCTCGGAGAGGCTTTTATTAACAGAAAATAAACAAAGTGTCCAGAAAAAAGGGAATCAAGTGTCCAAAATAAACAGGGGATCTGGTGTCCTCGTCGTGCTGCGGGGTTCGTGAAGGGAAGGGCAGTGGTCAGGAAGGAAGGGTCCAGGTAAGGGCGGTCGTGCTCCCCTCTCGGTCCGGGGCCGAGGAGCGGCGGCCTTATTTCAGTGGCTTGTCCTCTCTCTGCCACGGCACTTGAAGGACTAGACGCGGGCATCCATGCCCGACGGTCCGGTAACGGGGGCGGTTATGTAAGGATCTGCGGGGTTCCGGCAGATCACGAGTTATGGCGGCACACAAGGGAAGGCCCTTACGACCCCTCTGGACCACGAGGACACCAGCATGCATGCACGGGGAAGAGACCGGTCTCCCGAGGAGAGGCGCGCTCGGCATTTAAACAGCGGCGGTGATGAGGCTCTATTCGGTTCAGGTGTGCCCCATCACACGCCGCCAGCCCTGGCTATTTCAGCTCCCCTCATGTCTCACGCACCCACTCATGTCGGGAGCCTGGCGAAGGGCGGCAATTAAGGAACGGGGTGATGCTGATAATTAGAGGGAGGCAGCCGACTCGTCAGTGTGTTGATATCCAGCCGAAGAGCAATCAACCATAACTTCAGGCGAGCAGGCTCAAAAGTTGGGAATACGTGGAAAGTCACCACTCCCGAATGAGTTCACGCGAGAGAACGTAATCTTTTAGTTTTAAGTCGGTTTGAACAATCCGGATAAGCGCAAGTAAGTACCATTTTGATTAGCCGTCGTACCTACAATGACTGTGCACTGTGTAAACAATGAGTGACGTATACGCGCGAGATTACTTCCGGCGCTTGCGTAAACTACGCCAGAGTGCATACACACCTCACGGCATCCGGTGATGCCGTGCGCGCGCCCAAAGACAGCTGGACAGTGGTGTATTAGAGGTAAAAAATGATATAAATACAGTTCGGTTTCTGGCACAAACCGATCGTTTCGTGTCTTAGGACATCAATGTGTCGTCACGAGCCACAGGGTTTAATTTGGATTTGTCTGTGCATGTTTTTTTAACTCTCATAGATTTTGTTACCATTGCCATGCATTATAAGACTGATAGACTGCAACGGTTGGAGTTAAAAATCATCAAATGTGTTCTACTGAAGAAACAAAGTCACCTACATCTTGGATGCCCTGGGGGTAAGCAGATAAACATCAAATTTTAATTTTTGGGTGAACTATCCCTTTAACTTTTAATCAGAATGCAGAACATCTGTATCACAGGCGCAGCAGCCTAACTAACTCGCTTGTCTCTCCCACATTAACCCTATAACTGCCGGTGCAGCAAAATAAACAGCAATTTCAAAATGATCATAACGTCTGTGTGCTACACTACATTATTTAAATGAAGTAATTAGAACAACGTCAGTCTACATTAAATCGACACACTCTTAGAAAATAGTGGGTTCACAGCGAATTATCAGAACTACTTCAGTAAGACAGTAATATCGTGCTTTACCTGGAAACCTAAAGCTGCACTAGGTATACATCACATATTAGCACAAAAACATTTATTAATGTATAATAAAAATACTTACAATATTAATTTCTTATATAAAACTTTTTGAGCACTCAATTGAAAATGTACACAAAACGGATCGTACTTACAGGTTGTGGTTCGGAAAGCTTGTTAGTACAAATTAAGAAGATTAGAAGCCAACGAAGATAAAAGCCAAGATTAGAGAAGCAGTCCTTGGTAAAATTACATGCGCACACAACAAAATGTTCAAATTGTATTTCTGTGGTATCCTTGAACACAGCGTCTTCTCAAAATGATGTAAACACACTAACTAGCGGAAATGTCTGTGGGCAGGTCAGACTCTGTTCGTATATCGCGGGCAGGCGGGGATTATGCAAATATATTACCCAATGACGTAACAGGCAAAAGATTCGAAAATAAGATGACTCGTTAAAGCGATTCAGAATCGACTCTCTCTTTTGAGACACAATATCTTTATTTATCATGCACTTTTTTGATTAACAACTTTGCAGATTGTTTTCATTTAAGGATAGCTACGTTATAAACTGCAAAAGACATATTTTTCAAAAACCCATATGACTTGCTCTTTAAGAAACTCCTCCTACAGTTTTAATTGGACCATCTTCAAATTTGGTTAGTGTAATCATAAGGCCTTTGTAATGCTAAATTGCGAAGATCTTGAGTTTGCGCTGAAGGGTTGTGTGGTCCCTGGCAAACCTACCCACAAAATTTGAGGTGTTCATGAAACAGGCGGTTGTTGTAATTCAGGCAAAACAATTAGGGGGTGCTACAGATTGATCGACTAACGATCACTTATCGGCAGTAATCGCTTTGGATGTTGATCAGGTGGTCTCTAAAAAAGTAGATCTCAAAAAACCAATCTCAAGCTGATGACACACCTGCCGTGAGAGGTTTGGCACGACATGCAGCGGCACCATCTCAGTCTCTGTCCAGCGCGGGTAAAATAATTATAATGCTGAAGGGAGCGTACTCCCGGCTTATTCTTAATTAATTAACGTAAAGTAACTTGAAAACCTGATGTGAGACGTAATTTCACAATAGCGGTGAGGGGAATCAACGTCGCGCGCGCTCTCTCAAAATACGTAAATGGCTTCAAATCACCACACATCGCATATATCTATAAGCGAGCTGCACGCTGCACAGCTGACACAGGATTTGTCACTTGCACAATCGAGGCAGTTTACTTTTTAATTCTTGCCAGTGTTTAACCATTCAGCGCTCACGCGCTCTCCTGGAGACCGTGCGCTCATGCACACTCGCAGCGCACACACATAATGCCAGGTTCACATTACTCCGTTTGCTGTGTGTATGTGGTGTGTATTTTTTCCGTGCTCATGTTAACGAATTAAAGCGTGCACACTGCAGACTGTTGCGGTCCGGCAGTGCGTTCAGGAGCGGTGTGTCTGCAGCAGTGCAGAGATCGTTTCAGCACTGAGTCTATGTTTGCTGCGCTGCATGCGCTGAATTAAAGTAACAGCTGCTTTGTTTGCTTTAAATATGAACATGGATTGACACGAAATTTTAGTAATTACACCATAAATGCATATTATTAAAGTCTACTGTGTTTCACAGTCAACACATATGGCTTTTTGGCTAGGTTTAAAGGGAAAGAGCACTTTTAGATAAACAAGGCAATAATATATGGCACTCGTGGAGTTTTGGATTAGGAAAACAAAGTTCTTTATGAACCACAGGATTGCTTGTAATAAAGATTTCAATGCAAAAGGAAAGGCAGTAGAGCTGACTATTTCTGTCAATGTTAAGTTTGTGATAACTTAAGAAAAGTAGTTTAAATGTTTTGCCTCTTGCTTGAGCAATTTAATATATAAATCTAGAAGTAATGCAAAAAAGTTATTAAAAGCATTGAATAAATTGATTGCTATATTGAATTATTTAAACGTCTGTTGAAAGATTTTGCGTTATTACTGGACTGTGTAAAACAAGAATTGCAATGCTGAAAAAGCATTTTGAAATCAAAATAATGGATAAATGTTGTGTATGTGGTAAACAGCCATGGATCAGTAGCGGACTCTTGTGTGAAAGCACAGTCCCCATGCTGCTTCCCCTCTCACAAGAGTCACCTAAGAGGGGAATTC
This sequence comes from Sinocyclocheilus anophthalmus, assembly GCA_018155175.1. Classification (NCBI taxonomy): domain Eukaryota; kingdom Metazoa; phylum Chordata; class Actinopteri; order Cypriniformes; family Cyprinidae; genus Sinocyclocheilus; species Sinocyclocheilus anophthalmus. Next base: position 39,727 of record JADLZN010001066.1, on the reverse strand, counting down.
CCCCCATTTTCAAAAATTAAATTCAGGCCCTGAATAAATGTCTAAAAATCCTGATTGGGAGCCCTATAAATAGTGATAAATGATAAAAGAAGGCTTAGGTAAAAGATCGGTTATCTGTGATCGGTGTCGGCACAGAAAGATACTGCTCTTCTGTGATCGCGTATCGGCCTCAAATCATGACGGAGCACCCTACAAACATGCAATGTCTGATCTGCCCCAAACTTCACACGTTTGGTAGTTGTTCTGTCCTGAACACATGTCCATGCCCATAATAAGTTAGTCATAGCGCACATGCTGGAAGGAAGGAACGTTAAAACCACTGGTTATGGACTTCCTATATCACATAGTAAAGGGGTCATATGATGTTTTTTAAAGATCATTATTTTGTGTATTCGGGGTAACAGAATATGTTGACATGCTTTAATGTTCAAAAACACATTTTTCAAATACTGTACATTATTGTAGGTCCTCGTCCCCCCTTTCTCAAACGCTTCGTTTTCTACAAAGACCCTCCTTCCGACAAGCGCCGTCTGCTTTGATTGGCCAGCTGACCCAGTGCATTGTGTTTGGCCGAACACCACAAGCACTCGTCGGAAATGTAACGCCCCTTACCATAATCGCGAGCTTCATCTTTCAAAATAAATGTAAAGACAGAGCCCGAAAGGGGAAAACAGTCACGTGACAGACACAGTGATGAAACTGGAATGTGTTTGCAGTACACAAGCCACGGTTAAGACAGCTGACTCCACTGTGATCTCTCCTCTCTCCTCTCTCTCTCGAATTCACGCATGCACGCACACGATGCGCAAAACTCCGCTCTCTTCTTCTCTCGCTGCGCTCGCACAACACACACACACACACACACACACGATGCGCATAACTCCGCATTTGAACAGTCAATAGCTAATATTTAAACTAATAACAAAACATACTTACAAGCGCCAGATTGTCATAGCAAAGTCAGGATTACCTCATCTCCTAGGTTCTCGAAACGGTCGTCCATAAAAATGCATTGCTGTTCTGTTGTAAGTAATCTTAAAGAGTCCTAAATGCATCTACTGCTAGAAGGCCAAATAAAGTGCTTTTGCTCTCACACTGAAACACAGCGTCTCCATGACATGGCGACTTCAAACTACTGACGTGTTTGTGGTGTGTGTGCACCCAACGCGCTTCTTTAGCTTTGCGTGAAACATTTGGGTCGTGGCATATGATAAATTCCACAATAGTGAGGCTTAGATATGTTAGGGGGCGTGAGTTAAGAACGAGACGACAGCTTAGGGGGAGGGGGGTGTGGACGAGTCTTAACTTTTATAAATAATATATTTTTGGGTTTGAGACTTTAGTATTTGCAATTTTAGGGATCTTATCTATTCATGAACTGCTTGAAACACTCCAAAGAGAAAGAAAAACTTGAAATCGCAACAAATGACCCCTTTAAAAAACTTCAGCCTAAGTGTTATATGTAAAGTAGGTAGAAAACATGGCTGGAAAACATGCTACCAAACACTTAGCTAAGGGCTAAAGGCAGGTGTGCGTTCCAGAATAGTTACCATAGCATGTAGGATATTCAATTAAGCTTAAGGGAATGATTAGTTTGGCTCAGGTGTGTTTATTTAAGTGATATAAAACTCGGCAGGGACTAACGGCCCTTCGGAATTGAGTTTGACAAACCTGGGGCGTACATTCAACGATGCTATTAAGAGCATGAAACAAAGTTGTTTGTACATCAGCAATGCAGTGTTCCAAATCAGCCCCACCACGATAAGAATGCTTAACACTGTCACAGAAGCGATGTTCTTAGCAAAGCCGAACTTAGACTAACCTTGACTGCTGAACGCGTTAGTGTAATCATCAAGAAACGGACATGCACAAAGGGGAGCACCGGCCATACGGATGCCCGAGCCAAACCGTTAACAAGAGAATACAGAAAGGAGGTCCATGAGGAGGGTAAAATGAAAAGTAGAGAATTTCCCATAGCTACATTGCCCATATTGGGTTAATGTTAATAGCGACACCTACTGCGAACAGGAGAGTGACATGTTTAACCACTCTGTGATGCATATTAGACACATTAGTAATCGGGCTGCACGATAAATCGAAAATAAACCGCACGATTTGGCGGTTGGCTGCGATTTTTTATGCGCAGCTTGTCAGTGAAGTATGGTTGAATGCTGCTGCATTTAAATGCCAGAGTGCGCTCTCGCACAGAAACTCCAAAATTGCCCCGCCAGAGTGTACCCATTAAACGCGTTAGTTCCAGGAAACTGCCTTATGGGCATTTCTCTATACACGCGTGTACTTTAAGCGCTTCTCACACGATATTTAATGCTAGTCATTTCTCTGCTGAAGTTATAAGCGCCTCCCCGGTAGGATTGTCGCCGGACGGCCGTACCATTTGTATGATCAAAGAGCCCGTGTGCAACACACTCCACATTTGGTAAGTTCTTTGGCTGAAACACATATCAAGGCCCATATTCACGCATACGACATATCAATAACGACCACCTAGTAAAAGCACAGTTGTTCATACCAACTAACTTAAACATCTGCCTCAAACTTCAAATTTTTGGTAAGAGTCCTGGCCTGAAATCATCTACATGCCAATAATCAGTTATAATTATCGCCACTGTTGGAACAGGAAAAGATCCAATATGCCTTTAGAGGTTTGGCGACTAAGTAGTTGTTATAGGCACAAAAGACAGATAGTTGATATGTGTAAGGGAACGAGGACAGCTGCAGTGCGCGATATAATAACTCGGGCGGATCTGCTTGTCGAGAAAATCCGTGTGCTCACCGAGCGCTCTCTCTTCTCCCTATCATTACTAGACACACCCCTTACTGCTGACTGGCTGCGTGTTATGAGACTCGGTCCAACACTTTGGTCAAAAAAAAGAGTGTGTCAAGAATCGCTTGTGTAGGGCACTTTTAAATTTGTTATTTGATAAGAGCCCTGGCCTGAAGACATCTAAAGGTCAATATTCAGTTATAATAGCACTACCTGTTGGCATGTCATGTTTTACACTTATGGTGTGTTCACACCAGACACAAAGCGAATATGCGCATGGCGTCACTCGCTCTAGATTACTCGTGGGGTGTTTTTCGCGTCACTAGCGCTATGTTTTTATTCGCGCGAGTGAGGCGAAAAACATCCCGCGAGTAACCATCCATGGTGAGGATAAATACGATCGCTGCTTTGTACCTGTTGTGGAAGTCCCAAAAACGCCTGAAAGCCAAACGCAGACGTGTCTGGGTTCACAGCACCATACAGAGGCGCACACAACTCAGTGAATTTCCCCATCTTCTCCAGGAACTGCGCCTGGATGACAGCCATATAAGAATATGAAGTTGTATCATATATTTCGGGGTGCCCGCAAACAGATACAATAACAACAACGAGTCAGGCGAATTTTCCACTGAGTTGAAATTTTTGCACAAGCACATTTCAGTATGCTCGCATGTCTGGCAAGTGTTTTATAATCGACACTTGCTGAAGAAGCGTTTTTTTATAGGAGTTTGCTGCGGTCAGTGGTGTTTATATATGGTGTTTATAAATGAACACTCACTCTGACAGAGGAATGGTTCACTGGTGATGTCGAGCTGCCTTCAGATCACCATATTTGACAAATTCAGGATGTTATTTTTTACTTTTTAAATTTATGTTTTGCTCTGTTTAATAATTTGGAATGGATCGGTATACATTTATATAGTCTGGTTAAGGTGACTGGTATAGTGGTCTGTTTGCGTCTCTGTGTGGTCGTGTTTGGTATTGCAGCTTGACTTGTAGTTATTTCTATACTCTGCATAGAAAATGCTCTCTAATCAAATGCATTTTTTTTTCTCACAGTTTTTGCTGTAGCACTGTATAGAAAAATGTTTTCATTTATCTTGAAAAAAGCTTGCAGATAGTGTTGTGGGAATCATCCTCAATCTCTACCTTGGTAAAACAATTATCATGTAGTAAAAGTTTCAATGTCTTACGGACTTCTCCTTTTGTTTAATGGGAAAATTTTTTTTTTTCATGTATGCTAAATTCTTGATGTGGCCCCCTACTCGAAAAATTTTTCCCGCCGTCAAGGTTCATTCAATGGTAATTGTCCTATAGGTAAGTTTAAGATATCAGAATCGAATGAGCTTATGCCAGGGTATGGTTTTCACATACAAGGAATTGGTTTTCAAACATACAGCGGGCTGCCGCCGAGGCAACACTGACCGCAAAGACAAAACCACAGATATTAAAGAATTACAAAAATAGAACACAGTAAAATGAGAAATAAAAAAATATGATAAATTGACATGATGCTTTTGTATTGCGGTATCTTACAATAAGAAGTTTTGTATGTACAGGTATATTATGTGCGAATTGAAATGTAGACTGAGTATGTGTAGATAAATAAGTGTATGTGTGAATAAATAGTGTGTGTTCCACAGGTATTGTCAAGTGTTCATGAGATGGATTGCCTGAGTAAAGAAACTGTTCCTGTATCTGGTCGTTCTGGTGCTCAGAGCTCCGTAGCGTCGACCAGATGGCAACAGTTAAAAGAGGGAGTGACAGTGGTGTGCGGATGCTGAGGGTGATATTTGCTACTGCGTGCTATTTATAGCCAACTGAAAGAAAACAAAAGAAAGTTTTACCTCAGATCTTGAAATAAAAAGCAAACATGGACATTAAAACTGTGAACTCAATGTGAACCAACAAGTGCTTTCCATGACAAAGATGGTATCAGTCACTCAGTATGTACTTTTAATAATGTCAAAAAGGTTTAATATTTATAAATTAGATTAGAACTTGTCCATTTCGTTGGGAGTGCAGTGCGCTTCTGCATGGCTGAGATTATGGAAGTAAATTCTGGTCACAATCACGTGTAGGTATGTCTGGTGTGGACAGCCAAATTGCTTGGTGCTGGAATCTTGTCATGTCACGTCTGGTTAGGACATGGTGTAACTCAAACGTACTATGTTCAAGCTGCACCAAACTTCATATGTTTGATTAAAGTCCTGGCCTGAAGACATCTACATATCAATATTCAGTTATAGTCGTAGCCCCACCAGCTGGCAGCAGGAAGTTTGGCACATATAAATGACTTTGAAATGGTCCTTCCATATTTACCACTTTAAATGCATATTACCCACCGTTCGCTGTTTTCCTAAGGCCACCGGGTGGAGGTGGCTCCGGGTGCGAGTGCCCTTTCAACGCTGCTTGCAGCTTTAATTTTTAAAGTGAACTTTTACCTGTATGGTGATTAGATTTACTGTTTGGATTGCTGCCTGGAGGATGCAAGCACAGAATGACAAGTCCAGTATGCGGTATCAGCAAGTTCTCATGAATATCTCGCTAGCTATAGCATATTGCATTTTTCTGAAATATCTTGCAGCCCTAGTTGACACACATTCTGAACAATCAGAAGCCATTATTTGATTGACTGACTGATTATAATTTAGAGCCATGGCAGCTACCATGGCTATATTCATGGTGAGAACCAAGTGAAAAATAGAAAAAGTAAATAAACTATATAAAACAACAAATAAAAAAAGTAACACTTTTAAAAAAGGCATAAAAAAATATATATCTAAAAGAGTCACCTGAAAAGTAAAGTGTCCTAGAGGAGTTCAAGACATTATAGTCCATCAAAATATGCTTCAGAGATAATGGATAATGGCATAAAGGAGTATCTATACCCATTAAAGCTAGGGCTGGGCGATATGAAATGAAATTGACTGATATGAAAAATATCACAATACAATTTTTCATATCAGTCAATATCGATAATTATCACAATACATTTCATATCTTTATTTCATTCTAGTTTAAAGGGAGAGTTTTGCTCCTGAGTAAAAGTTGTAGAGACCAGACCGTTAATTGTGGTTTTAAACTACTCTTTAAATGGTCAAAACATGACAAATGCTTCACTTTTCCAGTAGTGTTTCCTTAAAAATTATATATATAGTTTAATAGAAAAAATTATTTCTTAGTTTCTGAATCATCTAATGAGTGATATTTTTTCAAATCATGAAACAAGTTTGTGTTGCAAGACTTTGATAAGTATCTTCAGCACAGTTTGCAGTGCAGGCAGCAATATTATATCACATTTTTTTTGTCTCAGAAATGCACATTTGTCAGTAGCTTGGTGGCTTGAATTGACAGTAGTAGCTTGAGTTAGAATGTAGATGTAAATGTTCATTGATCAAAAACAAAAACATCTGTAAAAAAATTGTAACAACCTAATTTGTATACGGTGAAATTTAATTATTCTGACTATGTGAACTTTGTGACAAGCCCTAATTGAAGCCATTATATAAAACATTTAATATACAGAAGAGAGACATATGACTGCACATCACATGAATTCTATATACATGTGTCAAGCATTGCTTTGCGGATTTTCAGTCACTGAGTGCTATGGATATATACTCACAGGTGTACCCAGTATGGTCTGAGATGATAATTTCTTTTTCATGGCTTTCTCATCAAAGTTGGCACTTCTCTTCACATACACGCCTCCATGCTGTGAATGACATCAATCATAGTCATAAACATACATCTGGTCCTATTAATGTAACAAGCAGAATAAACTTGAGTAACACCAGGAAATTGTTTATAAAACAGAAGTTCAATAGAAGAAAACATACATGAACATGAATGAGATCTAAAGTTTCAAATTAGATATGCACACTACCTGTGAGAAATACCATCCATACAAAGGAAGCCACTTCAGACCATCTTTCCGGGACGTCCTGCAAATATACGTGTCCAAGTGAGCAATTGTGTGATCGGGGTACAGTGATGGTGTCAGATACTATGATACCGAGATATAGTGTGGTACCATAGTATTTACCTACATGGTACAAAAAAAAAAGGGTTCTCATGGTCTGCATCACACATTTAGTAGCACACATTTTGGAGCATATATACACATTTATAGAGCGTTGAGACTTACCTGTTGATTGATGGTTTGAAACGTAAACCACATTCTCCTTCTTCTTTGGTATGTTCCCATAAATGACAATCTGGACAGATATTTACATGAACATTTCAATACATTAGATAACAAGAACAATATAGTTAGAATGAACATGACTTAGAAGATAGCACTGTCTGACAAAAAGGCCTATTTTCCAGTTTTATAGTAAATGGAAACAAATCTGTTTTGTTCAGTAAGCTTAATTGATATGGATTTTATGCCCTTAAAGGTGCAGTAAGCGATATCTGACAAACACTGCTGATACATTAAATCAACATACAAACAAACACACCCCTACCCAAAACAAACACAGCCCTCCCTTCATTGCTTTGCTCCAAAAATCAAACATGCTAAGGAACACACAAAAAAAAAATTAATGATCAGCTCCGAGGTCTCTATACAACATGGTAGGCCAAGTAACAAATCTATTACAAAGATGACAAGATTAAAGGGATTGCAAAAAGCTGAACCGAAAGAAAATGCAAAAATGACAAGAGAATACATGCAAGAAAGAGTTCGGTCAAAATGTTTGATGATACTGATGATCCATTTGTACTTTTTGTACAATGTAAATCTAAAAACAACACTAAGGAATTTTTCTGTTATCAATATGTCAATGTCAAAGTAAAAAAAAAAAAAATCAGCTGCTTCTTGTTATACACAGTGGATAAAAAAAAAAAAGTATTCAGACCCTTATGTTCAATTTATATGCTAAAATGCTTTGAAATTAATTTTTTCACATCAGTCTACACTCCATACTTCATAACAAAAACCAGAACATCACATTACATAAGTATTTTAATTCAAGCAGGGTTTCACATGTCATGCAATAAGGAAAGGTAGTTCAACACTGTTTACAACACTGTTCCACCATGTCAGAATTCAGGTCAGTGTTGCATATGATGGTTGTCCTTCTGAAAGGTTCTCTCATCTGTACTGTACACATGATCTCCCCATCTCAACCAATGAATGTGTAGAAACATCTAAAAGAGTTCACCTGATGCACCGGAGCTAAATTTCAGTTTTTTTCTTTTTAATACATTTGTACATTTATCATAAATCTGTTCTTGTGCACATCAATATACACTCCCATTACCATGTGGAAAAATACTTAATTTTAAGCATAAGGCTTAAAATTACACGTGCATGTGCATATGGTATATCAGTAGAATTTCTGTAAAATAAACATTCAGATTATAATTTTTCAAAGAATGTTGAGAACCTCTCCATGCAGGCTGGCATAAAGCTGCATGGAGAAAGCTGGGTATATAGATACTGGAGTTCAATGTGAAAATGATTTGTTGATCTGTATATGAACATAACATACAGATCAAGTAGTGGATGCACATCTTTAAAACTTTACACAGCTGTGCACACACATATGTGAGAATAAATACATTATTATATACATAAGAAATTGAGTTATTGAAAAATAATGTACACCCAAGGTTTAATGTACCCACAATGTGAAGCAGACTGAAAGTTTTTCAGTTGCAAAATTATTTTAACGTTAAAGTTGCATAACAGCACTGACAAGTTTCTGTGCTTGTGTATGCATCTGCATGTTTTTGAGTGTGTGTCTGTAGCATGAGGTGCGTGCAGAGAGAGAGTTGGAGTAAGAAATCATGCTTTCCATATAGAATATATATGCATTTTTCCATTTTTATCCAACTATTACTCATATCTGTTTGCTTGGTCAGTGTCTTTTATGGTTTATAAATTATATAATCACAGATATATATATATCTGTGATCTTGTGTGATATTGCCCATTTATACCATTGGGCTGAGGAATGCTTGATTTTGTTTGGCAGAAGTGAAGCGTAAGCTTCAGCATTACCCTGGAGTTTTGCTCGTCATTTAAGCCTTGCAGGGTGGTGTTCAAAGTTCAAATAATTTCAACACTTTGTTTAATTCACTATTAAGCCTTCTACACACTGCACAATATTAGCAATCCTATAAGATCATTGCAAATCACACTGTGCAACATGGATCTGATATTCATGGTACTAAATGTATGCAGACTGTACGATGACACCTAGTGACTCGTAGGCTACGTGCTATACTAACAGTATAGCACGTTACTATAGTAGAATAAAACTTCATCAGCATGCGCTAGTGGTAAACAAAAAGAGCATGACGAATCACTCTTTAAAAGTTATGTGTTCTGAAAAAAGTGGAAGCAATGAAAGAGGAAGGGATAAGAGCTTAAGGTAAGCAGTTGTATGTTTTTGCGCCGTGACGCGTTGATTTCATGTCACATTTTTATTGGCTGGTCAGTAAACGTGGGTCGTAGCAGTAAACACTGTGTGATGATCATGCTGAATTTCTGAAGCTGTCAGAAAATGATCGTAGACTATCTTTGGTCGCAAGACTGTGAAAACAGCCGTCTTTGAACCTCTCTCACTGTACGACATATGACCACCGATTAGGAGCCATGATCACAGAAATCGCCACGATTGTTTGACGATGCAATCTTTTGTCTGGGACAACCGAAAATCATGCAGTGTGTCTTGGGCTTTAAAGACTGTCACTTGCCACCACCTACTGGCAAAACATTGTAACCTGTACTTAAGTCTCTGCACTAACAGTAGAGCCAGGTGTCAAACTCATTTCCTGGAGGGCGAGCCCTGCAAAGTTTTGTTCCAACCCTGCTCCAACACATATACCATGTAGTTTTCAAATAACCCTTAAGGACTTGATTAGTTAGAGCAGGTGTGTGTTGAATCTAAACTCTGCAGGGCTCCAGGCCTCCAGGAATTGAGATTAACACCTCTGGAGTAAAGTGATACAAATGGCAAAAAGTCCCAGCACTGTTACTGGAGGAATATCAGAAGTCTTGAAATGCCCCTCTCTCTCTGTACATGGATGTGCCTTCCAAAATTGTTATTTGAGAAGTAAAAAGCTACGCACTCAGTTAGTGTACTGTATACAGCCAGAAACATTTAAAGGGTTCATATGATGCGATTTCATTTTTTCCCTTTCTCTTTGAAGTGTTACAAGCTATTGGTGCATAAAGAAGATCTGTAAAGTGTGTTGATATCCAGCCGAAGAGCCATCAACCATAACTTCAGGCGAGCAGGCTCAGAAGTTGGGAATACTTGGAAAGTCACCACTCCTGAATGAGTTCAGGCGAGAGAACGTAATCTTTTATTTTTAAGTCTGTTTGAACAATCCGGATACGCGCAAGTAAGTACCATTTTGATTAGACGTCATACCTACAATGTCTGTGCACTGTGTAAACAATGAATGACGTATACACGTGAGAGATCACTTCCGGCACTTGCATAAACTACGCAAGAGCGCGTACACACCTCACACACCGAATGCCGTGCACGCGCTCAAGGCAGTTAGACATAGTGGTGTATTAGAGTTAAAAAATTATATAAATACTGTTCGTCATAATACGTAATAATCGTTTCGTGTCTTGGGACATCAATGTGTCGTCACGAGCCGCAGGTTTAATTTGGATTTGTCTGTTCCTGTTTTTGTTTTTACTCTCATAGAATTTTGTTACCATTGCCAATGCATTTACTCCTGCTAGACTGCAAACGTCTGGAGTTAAAAAAAATCAATAATTGGTGTTCTACGGAGAACAAAGTCACCTACATCTGGGCCCTGGGGGGTAAGCAGATAACCCAATTTTCATTTTTGGGTGAACTATCAACCCTTTAAGAGTTGTATTTACAACACTGTTCCAGAACATTCAACCCAAATATTCAGATGTGTGCAGCAAATTTTATGGAGGACTGTTTCCTAATCCTGGGAGAGTAGACTATGATGCCTGTTGTTCTGACTCACAGTCTGTAAGTACTTTTTTTTATATTTAAAGGATTTGCCGTTGATGATTCAAGCACGAGTTTTGAGCAGTGTAGAGTAGCGCTTGTTGTTTTTCATTTCTCTGATCACAAATGCAGACATGGTTTTAATGTTTATGCGGCGCGATGCAATGCGTAAAAAGACTGTATAAGTCATTATAATTTGTAATTATGTCCCCACTGGATGCAAACAATGCCTCGTTTATAATGGGTTTTAATGTTTTTGTCTCGTCGCTCCGGTTGGACAGGGCACCACAGTATGGTAAGGGGCATAACATTTCCGTCACACGCTTGAGGTATTCGGCCAAACACAAAGCACTGGATAGCTGGCCAATCAAAGCACAACTTTTCAGAAAGCCGGGGCATAGAGGAGAAACAATAATGTACAGTATGTGGAAAATAATGTGTTTTTTTAACCTTAAACCGCATAAACACATTTCATTACACCAAATACACAAAATAATGTTATTTTTAGCAACATATTATGACTCCTTTAACCACTGCAATAATGACACAGTCCTAAACTTGTCAGTATTTGCTTATTTAAATCCAAATGGCACTTTTTTGGGTCATGCAGTGTGTGTGTGTGTGTGTAAGTGAGTGAGTGGTGAGAGATGTTTAGTTTAAGATTAACTTCAAATAGAAATGTTGCAGGTTTCGAAACTAATGGCATTAGAACAAGATTTAGTTAATTGAACGTATGAAATAGTGGTTTTAAGCATTATTTAATGACTTATATATGCCAATATATCCTAGACATGTAACAAGGGTGCCAGTATTGTTTTTAGTTGGATAAAACATTCGGAAGTTACATATAGTTAGTGAAGAAAAAGCTGAAAAAAGGTATACGCACTAAAGTAAAAAAAAGTCATACTTAACCTCCACTCCCGTGTAGTTCTCAAAGAAGAACAGGACCATACTCTGATACACCGAATACACACGGTCATCCACAGAGTGATAGAGTCTGGACGGCAGCACAGTGGACAGCAGACGCCAGACGCTCCAGGACAGTAAATAAGCAGGAGCGGTGCCCAGCATCACCGCTGCTGGAAGCCAGTACCGCAACGAGTAAGTGTGCACGACCAGAGACAGCAGCATTTTCACTGGAAACCCAAAGTGACTCAAGAGAAACTGATCCCTACAGAGCTGCACCTCAAATTAATCCGACACGCATCGATCTTTTCGCCCAATTCAGACCGTTTCAAGTTTTCATCGCACAATAATTGTGGAAATAATTTCGGGAAAGGAGGAAAAAAAAAAAGTTAATGCAAAACTTCACGCTGCTGGTCTTCCGGAAATTTCCTCCAGATTTAAGCATGGCATCCCTGTTAATGCAGCGCACTTCCTTAACTGTAATTCTAGCCTAATAAGGCACAATTCATAAAACATAAACTGTACTGCTACACCTTGCGGAAACTACACTCTGAATTTTCCTTAGTACTACTTTAAAAAATAACTAGAACTAGATGCAAATTACTTATTAAACCCTCCAGAAGACACCACACTGACAGAAAAGATAATGTAAGCACAGAGACTAATTTTACAACTTCCTCATTTATAACATAACAACATATAAACAAACGCGATGTCTTACAAATACAACCGGCCACACTGCTCGCTCTCAAAAGTCAGCCTCCATGTTTCAGTATTGTCATAAGCCACATGCTTGTATCGTGATCGCTGATTGGCTGAAGAACGAGTTCCGGTGTTACGAAATTTTCGGCGAAAGGTCTTTGCCTACACGCAGACAGTGCCCTGTTTGAAGGTCTTTATGACTGATTTTCATTTGTATTTTGAGTCTCTCCAATGTATTGATAACAAAAAATATAGAGATACAATTTTATTCGCTAAAGAGTTGAAGTTTTCCATGTAATGTAAGCCCATTCCTTTAATTGTGTTATCTTTTTGGATGTCTTGTTAAAGTTGTAACTGTTGCATGTTGTCTTTAATGTCTAATAAAAAAATAAAAACATGCAGACAGTGGCTGCGTCTGAAATAGCATACTATCAGAGTAGGTACATAATTTTTAATAAGCACTTAACGAAATTAAAAGAGTACGTATGCTATAACCAGAATGCGTTAAGTATGAATGCGAACCGGACATCATCTGCCATGTCCATGTTATCATGTGACCTAAGACGTAATAACAACCGCAACAACTTAAAGGGGTCATATGATGTGATTTCAGTTTTCCTTTCTCTTTGGAGTGTACAAGCTGATTGTGCATAGATAAGATCCCTGAAGTGGCAAAGACTACAGTCTCAAACCCAAAGAGATATTCTTTATCAAAGTTAAGACTGCCACACCCCCCTAAAACTGCTCGTTCTAACACGCCCCCACATATCTACCTCACTATGTGGAAATATTAGCATAATGCCACCCAAATGTTCACACAAAGAAAGAAGGCGTGGTTTCAGTAACCGCAGTTAGTGTTGAAGCAGCCATGTCAGGGAGACGCTGTGTGTTTCAGTGTGAAAGCAAAAGCACTTTATTTGGCCTTCTAGAAGTAGATGTATTTAGGAATCTTTACGATTACTTACAACAGAACAGCAATGCTTTTATGGACGACTTTCGTGAACCTAGTAGAGGAGGTTTCTGACTTGCTATGACCATCTGGCCTCTGCCATCACTACTGTTTTGGTTAGTAGTTTAGTATTGCTAGTACTGTTCAAATGCGGATTTTGCGCATTCGTGTGGTGTGTGTTGGTGTGTGTTGCGATCGAGCAGAGAGAGCGAGAGCGGAGTTTTGGCGCATCGTGTGTTCATGCGTGCGGTGTGTGTGCCAGAGTAGGGGAGAAGATCACAGCTTCCGCGTCTTAAACCGTGGCTTGTGTACTGCAAACACATACCAGCTTCATCACTGTGTCTGTCATGAGTCTGTTCCCTTTTCGGGCTCTGTCTTTACATTTATTTGAAAGATGAAGCTCGCGATTATGAAAAGGGGCGTTACATTTCCAACGAGTGCATGCGATGTTCGGCCAATCACAATGCACAGGGTCAGCTGGCAAATCAGAGCAGACTGCACTTGTCGGAAGGAGTGACTTTGTAGAAAACAAAGCGTTTGAAAGAGGCCGGGCATAGAGGACCTACAATAATGCAATAATGTAAAAATATTTTTTAACATTAATGCATGTCAACATATTCTGTTACACCAAACACACCAAATAATGATCTTTAAAAAAGCATCATATGACCCATTATATTGTTTGATAGGAGTCCCTAACAGTGTTAAACGTCACTTCCGTTGCCAGCATTGGCGCTATGACGAACTGATTATGGCATGGACATGTGTTCAGGACGAACTCCTAGCAAATGTGTGAAGTTGGGGCAAATTTGCTTGTTTGTATGGTGCTCCGATCAGAATTTTTGAGGCCGATCACCGATCACGATCACAGAAAGCAGTATCTGCCGACACCGATCACAGATACCGATCTTTTTAAAGCCTTCTTTTTATCATTTATAACTATTTATAGTGATACTCCAATCAGGATTTTTAGACATTTATTCAAGGCCTGAATTTCATTTTTGAAAATGTGGGGATTTCCCCTCTTAGGTGACTCTTGTGAGAGGGGAAGCGCATGGGGACTGTGCTTTTCCACCCAAGATTCCGGACTGATCCGTGGTTGTTTACCACAAACGCAACATTTAACCATTATATTGTCACTGAAAATGCTTTTTCAGCATTGCGATTCTTGTTTTACACAGTCCAGTAATACAATCTTTCACAGACGTTTAAATAATCAATATAAGCAATACATTATTCAATGCTTTTTACTTTTGCATTTACTTCTAGATTTATATATTAAATTGCTCAAGCTAGTGGCAAAACATTTAAACTACTTTTCTTACTTTATCACAAACTTACCATTGACAGAAATAGTCAGCTCTACTGCCTTTCCTTTTGCATTGAAATCTTTATTACAAGCAATCCTGTGGTTCATAAAGAACTTTGTTTTCCTACTTCCACGAGTGCCATCTATTTTTTGCCTTGTTTATCTAAAAGTGCTTTTTTCCTTTAAACCTAGCCAAAAAGCAATATTTGTTGACTGTGAAACACAGTAGACTTTAATAATATGCCTTTATGGTGCAATTACTACATTTTCGTTTTCATGTTTACTGCAAAAAATGCGCTGTTACTTTAATTCAGGCTTGCAGCGCAGCAAAAATAGACTCTGTGCGGAAACTATCTCTGCTCTGCTGCAGACGCACCGCTCCTGAACGCACTGCCGGACCGCAACCATGTGCAGTGAACGCTTTATTAATCTTTTAACATGAGCGCGGAAAAAATACGCACCACATACGCACTGCAAACGGAGTATGTGTGAACCTGGCATTATGTTTGTGCGCTGCGAGTGTGCATGAGCGCTCGGTCTCCAGGAGAGCGCGTGAGCGCTGAATGGTTAAACACTGGCAAGAATTAAAAAGAAATGCAATTGTGCAAGTGACAAATCCTGTGTCAACTGTGCAGCTTGTATCTCGCTTATAGACAGATGCAATGTGTTGTGATTTGAAGCCACAGGTTTAATTTGGATTTGTCTGTGCATGTTTTTTTTTATTTTCATAGATTTTGTTACCATTGCCATGCTTTATACGACTGATAGACTGCAACGGCCGGACTTAAAAATCATAGTTTGTGTTCTACTGAAGAAACAAAGTCATCTACATCTTGGATTCCCTGGGGGTAAGTAGATAAACATCAACTTTTCATTTTTGGGTTGAACTATCCCTTTAATTGTATTTACAACAACGGTTCCATAACGTTTCAACCCAAATATATATATAAATGTGTGTAGCACATTTTATGGAGGACTGTTTCCTGATCCTGGTAGAGTAGACTACAATGCCGGCTGTTTTGACTCACAGACTGTAAGTACATTTTCACATTTTTAAAGTATTTGCCACTGATGATTCAAGTTTTGAGCAGTGTAGAGTAGCGCTTGTTTGTCATTTCTCTGATCACAAATGCAGACATGGTTTTATGTTTATGCGGCGCGTTGCAACGCCCCAACGGCAAACACATATTCATCACTGTGTCTGTCACGAGACTCTGTTCCCCTGTCCGGCTCTGTTTTTACATTTATTTTGAAAGCTGAAGCTTGCGATTTTATGGTAAGGGGCGTTACATTTCCGACAGTGCTTGCGGTGTTCGGCCAATCACAATGCACTGGGTCAGCTGGCATATCAGAGCAGACTGCGCTTGTCGGAAGGAGGGACTTTGTAGAAAACGAAGCGTTTGAGAGAGGCGGGGGAGGACCTACAATAATGTACATTATTTGAAAAATAATGTGTTTTTTGAACCTTAAAACGCATAAACACATTTCATTACACCAACTACACAAAATAATGATCTTTTAAAAAGCATTATATGACCCCTTTAAAAAGAAATGAGCGACAGGTTCCAATATCTTTGAAATATAAATATCTTGATATTGATGAAACTTGCTTATTTTGTGGTCTTGTTGAAGAAACAGCTGCCCATTTATTTTGTGATTGTAGTATAACCAATACATTTTGGGTTGATTTAAGTTCTTATATTTTAACCCTACTAAGGTGACCCAAAGTTTTATCCTTAAAGATGTTATTTTTTATTACCCAGATAAACCCAAAATCGTAATCTCTTGAATGTGTTAATTCATTTTATGTGCAACATTTTTCATCCACAAGCAAAACTGCCTTAAATCTTGCCTGTAAAGGTTTCCTATGATGCTTTTTTAAGATCATTATTTTGTGTATTGGGTGTAACAGATATGTTGACATGCTTTATGTTCAAAAAACACATTATTTTTCAAATACTGTACATTATTGTAGTTCCTCTATGCCCTGCCTCTCTCAAATGCTTTGTTTTCTACAAATTCCCTCCTTCCGACAAGCGCAGTCTGCCTGATTGGCCAGCTGACCCAGTGCATTGTGATTGGCCGAACACCGCAAGCGCTCGTTGTAAATGTAACGCCCCTTACCATAATCATAGCTTCATCTTTCAAAATAAATGTAAAGACAGAGCCCGAAAGGGGAACAGTCGCGTGACAGACACAGTGATGAAGCTGCTATGTGTTTGCCGCACACAAGCCACGGTTAAGACAGCTGACTCCACTTGATTTCGCTCGTCGCTCTCTCTCACCACACACACACACACACACACAAAACGCCCGCATTTGACATTAAATAGCAAATACTTAAACTAATAACTAAACAGTAGCTGATTCAGAAGCGCCATGATTGTCATAGCAAAGTCAGAATTACCTCCTCTCCTAGGTTCGTGAAACGGTCGTCCATAAAATGCATTGTTTTTCTGTTGTAAGTAATCTTAAAGATTCTAAATGCATCTACTTTCGGAAGGCCACATAAAATGCTTTTGCTTTCGCCTAGAAACACACAACGTCTCCCTGACATGGATGCTTCAACAACACTAACTGCGGTTACTGAAACACACGCCTTCTTTCTTTGCATGAACATATGGGCGCATTATGCAAATATTCCCACGTAGTGAGGTAGATATGTGGGGGCGTGTTAGAATGATCCGTTTTAGGGGGGTGTGGCAGAGTCGTAACTTTGATAAAGAATATCTCTTTGTTTTTGAGACTTTAGTCTTTGCAACTTCAGGGATTTTATCTATGCACAATCAGCTTGTAACACTCCAAAGAGAAAGGAAAACTTGAAATCACATCATATGACCCCTTTAAAAATTCTTTGAATTTCTATTTCATATCCCCCAGGCTTATACATATACAGTGGTGTGAAAAAGTGTTGGCCCCCTTCCTGATTTCTTATTTTTTTTGTTTGTCACACTTTAATGTTTCAGATCATCAAACAAATTTAAATATTACACAAAGATAAAGCAAGTAAATACAAAATGCAGTTTTTAAAAAATAATTTCATTTATTAAGGGAAAAAAAACTGTCCAAACCTACGTGGCCCTACATGAAAAATTAATTGCCCCCTCCTGTTAAATCAGGCAATTAACCACATTATTTAACTGCAATTAACCACATTATTTTAGAAAGCCGAGTTAAATTTCACTAGCCACATCCAGGCCTGATTACTGCCAGACCTGTTGAATCAAGAAATCACTTAAATAGAACCTGTCTGACAAAGTGAAGCATGCTTAAATAGCAATACATTATGCCACGATCTAAAGAAATTCAAGAACAGATGAGAATCAAAACAGTTGACATGTATCAGTCTGGAAAGGATTATAAAGCCATTTCTAAGGCTTTTGGGACTCCATTGAACCACGGTCATAGCCATTATCCACAAATTGAGAAAACATGGAACAATGGTGAACCTTCCCAGGAGTTGCCGGCCTACAAATTTACTCCAAGAGCGCAATGACGACTCATCCAAGAGGTCATAAAAGAACACAGAACAACATCTAAAGAACTGCAGGCCTCACTTGCCTCAATTAAGGTCAGTGTTCATGATTCAACAATAAGAAAGAGACTGGGCAAAAACGGCATCCATGGGAGAGTTCCAAGGCAAAAGTCACTGCTGACCAAAAAGAACACAAAGCTCGTCTCACATTTGCCAAAAAATATCTTGATTATCCCCAAGACTTTTGGGCAAATATTCTGTGGACTGATGAGACAAAAATTTAACTTTTGGAAGGTGTGTGTCCCATTAATTCTGGCGTAAAAGTAACACTGCATTTAAGAAAAAGAACATCATACCATCAGTAAAATATGGTGGTGGTAGTGTGGTGGTCTGGGGCTGCTTTGCAGTTTCAGGACATGGATGACTTGCCATAATTGACGGAAACCATGAATTTTGCACTTTATCAGAAAATTCTGAAGGAGAATGTCTGGCCATCTGTTTGTGACCTCAAGCTGAAACGAACTTGGTTTTCTGCAGCAGGACAATGATCCCAAACACACCAGTAAGTCCACCTCTGAATGGCTCAAGAAAAACTAAATGAAGGTTTTGGAGTGGCCCAATCAAAGTCCGGACTTAAATCCGATAGAGATGCTTAAACAGTCCATTCATGCACGAAAACCCTCCAATGTGGCTGAATTAAAAAAAATCTGCAAAGAAGAGTGGGCCAAAATTAATACACAGAAGTTAAAGACTCATTGCCAGTTATCGCAAACACTTGATTGCAGTTGTTGCTGCAAAGCGCAGCACAACCAGTTATTAGATTTAGGGGGCAATTACTTTTTCACGTAGGGCCAGGCAGGTTTGGACCGCTTTTTTTCCCTTAATAAAGACGATCATAATAGAAAACGGCATTTGTATTACTTTGCTTATCTTTGTGTAATAAAAATTTGTTTGATGTGAATCTTACGTGACATGCAAAAAAAATTTAAAAACCAGGACCAACACTTTTTTTCACACCACTGTATATTTAAAAAAAAATGCTTTATGGTGAATTATTCAAAGATACTTAACCTTGTCATTGTGCTTTTTTTTTTCTGTTTATAATCTCATGCTATGATATGCACAAACCCATGATATTTGTTTTCTGTCATTGATAGCTCATTGTTAAAGATACAACCATGCATCTTTCCCTGACCTTGTTGTAACACCTCATTTCTTTAAAGCTGTTACTCTGAGGGGTTCAACAGATTTTTAACATGAACTGATTAAAATACTCTTCACAAAATACAAATGATCTTTGAATCCTCATTTATTCTTCCCACAAGTGTATATATACACCGCTGCAAAAACCAACAAATAAACCATAATCAACTTAAATGCACTGTCTTTTAACTGAGTTGAAATAAACGTATCGTTCCATGTATAGCTGAAGCACGAGAATTGATGAGATGATGTTTTAATCCACAAAGTTATTTGAGCGCGATGTAACGTTAGTATTCCTATAACCCACAGTGTCGTTGGCGTTCGGCGTGTTGCTGTCCTGTGTGCCGCGTTGGATGAATCCACACCTTGTACTCAGAGGTGATTTAAGATACATCCAGTCAATTACACACGAAGAAAGCAATCATTTGTAGAATAGACAAGTGTAGACATAGATAAATAAAGTCCTTTCTAAAAAGAAAGCAAATGGCTGACATCAGTAACAATATACAGACGTTGTCAGGTAAATAAACCAAACCATACTCACAGCTGAGCAGAAACTCAAAGAGTTCTCAACCAAGGACTTTCAAAGAGCAAGCCGGTAGCATGAGTTAAACCAAATGGTTTCCCGCTACCAAACAAACTGACTTCTTCCGTTTTTTGGCATGTTGCATCCTGTGTTCATATCGCCACCTACTTTTGGTGTTATGCAGTCATGGTTTATTTATCAATTTATTCCTTGTTTTTGCTTTTCCTGTTCTTACACATGTACATACACAAATATTCCTACTTAATTATTCGATGCTCCATCCCATTCCTTCTCCCCAGGCTCCACCTGGCGCTGCGTGTTCAGCTCCTCCAGACTAAATCCGTGGTCTCCTAAAGATCCAAAATAGAATAGAGCAGGGATCCTCAATCTGCCCCACAAGATCCACTTTCCTGCAGAGTTTGCTCTAACCCTAATCAACAACCGCTGAGGCATGCAATCAAACGTCTTCAGGTCATTAGAAAACACAGGTGATTGATCGGGGGGTTTGGATCTAAACGCTGCAGCGCATTGTGGCCCTCCGTAAGATTTGAGGATCCCTGGAATAGAGCATCCGCATTCTACATTTAAATCCTTTCACTTAACCCAGTATATGTATTTTATTAATATCCTGTATCCTTCTCTATCTCTGTTAAACTCATATCCTAATAAGTATTCCAAATCCTTATTTACCTTACCTTTTTTATTTAAATATGATATTAATTCCTTTCTTTCTTCATCATACCTTGTACAATTATATATTACATGCTCCACTGTTTCTTTCTCCCCACAATTCCCACATAGACCAGTCTCATGTATTCCAGTTATGAACAGTGAAGCGTTCAATCCCGAGTGTCCAAGTCTCATCCTAGTTATAATAACCACCTCTTTTCTATTTCTACCACTTACACTTCTTTTAGTATTAACCATTTTTTAAATATTATATAAATGCCTTCCCTTATTATCTGTATTCCATATGTCCTGCCATTCTTTAATAATATTTTCCTTAATGATAGTTTTAATTTCACATTTACTTAAAGGAACATTAAAATCTATTGCTTCTCTTTTTAAAGCATTTTTTAAACTGACTTATGCTACGGTGATCGGGCTTATATGTCCGGTCACCTCCAGACTCTCAAGCTGCTCCTAGTGGTACTACATGTGACCCAAATACATCACACTATGAAACCAACAAGAAAAGTGGAGCGAAACTACAATAATAAAACAAGTAATGTTTTGTCCGTTACATTGTATGTAATTATAAGTTCTGCAAAAAAAAAAGGGGGAAAACAAGGTGACAGGTGCACTAACACCTCAGTATCAGTAACTCGACAACCCTACCTAGTACGGTTTTCCTACCTAGTATGGCGTTTGCAATGTCTACACAAAGGAGACGTCAGGCAGCTGCTAGAAGATCTCGCCTTTGGAGAAGACGGTTGATTTTACTCAAAAAGATTAAGATTACCCCAGATTGTATTGCATTGCTAGCCCACCCAAAAACTTATATGCAATAATAATGATAAATGCTGACCAATACTTAATTATATTACATATTTTCTTACTGAAAATTCAATATTTTAGTAAAACAAGCCAAATCTAATTTAATTGTCAAATGACCTATGCACGAATACACACGAGACAAATGCAAAAATACAAATTTTCAGTCAGTGAATTAATGCATGAATTAATGTAATAACTATATTTTATTTACTGACAACAATGGGAAACATGAAAAAAAGAATGAATAAAAGTAATCATCACAATAAATAAATAATTTACAAGTGAACAACACATGACAGAGCTTTATTCAAATTTATCGTTCCAAGAAACTATCACGTATTTACAGGCGGTGAACCCAACATTCCCACACCATAGCTGTGCCAATTCTGCGGCTTTATTCTGATGAGGCAGCTGACCACCGTGCCCACCTTCGCTTGTCTGCTGTCCATCATGTACGGTACCTCATTGCTGCAGTCAGATTGGAATCTGATCATGGATGGGAAAGAGACATCAAGGCCATCCTTGCCTGAGTGCACCTATCGGCCTCATCACCCCATACAGAGAGCTTTACAGAACGCTGTGCAGGTTCGTTTCAACAACAAGCACTCCTGTGCACAAAGCATAGTAGAGCAAGCCTATGGCATGCTGAAAAAACCTTGGTGCTCTATTTTCTTAAAGGCCTTAGATTTGAGCCCTGCATTTGTAACTGCGGTTGTTGCATGCTGCGCTGTGCTTCACAATCTCGCTCATTTCAATAGGGACATATTTGAGCCAGAGGATGTGGAAGACCATGATGACAGCCCCCTAAACCCCACAACCTTGAAGTAAGAGTGGGAGAACATGTGTGGGACAATCTGGCAACCGCTGTGTCTGCTCCAAACATTTGTGTACTGCTCTCCATGAGCACCACTACCTGTAAAACATTTAAACATATTATAATGATTTAACAATCATGACCCCAATTCACGTGGGTTGTTTTGTTACATTCCCCACACTCATATTCCCAACAATATTCATAACTTTTCTAAATCTTTACAGTAAAAAAAAAAATAATAATTATATAGATGTAATGTATATTTTTGTTCTTTCAGAAATCACAATGTGTAAAAGATCGCAAGATGCTTTTGAACTCCAATAATTTATATGATTATTTTTCGTCAATATTTCAAGGAGTCAAGGATCTTCAATGCTCCCACCAGGCTGCAGACATTTCAGATCATGACAAAAAAATGCACAAACATAAAATACAACAAATCCGAAAGAGCGTTATTTGCAGTATTTTGCCCTACATGAATTTGTTCGAGTAGTTCACAAGCTTCCAGTACAACTGAGACAACAACAACAAACACAGTATAAATACAAATACGATGTAAATAAATACACATGCATAAATATAAACCACAAAAAAAGAATAAATTGTATGTACAGGTGTACTATAGATAGAATAGGAATAGAACAAAATAATGTTGTAGGATGGCAACGCCGACCAGATGGCAAAAGTTCAAAAAGGAGATGGCTTGGATGTGATGGATCCAGAGTGATTTTCTGAGCCCTTTTCTTCACTCTGGATGTATACAGTTCTTGGAGGGTAGGCAGGGGGCAGTCATATCTGTATTAGAAGTAACAAAATGATCTTACTTTATATTTTGTGTCAGGTTTTCTTCGTCACCTTGCCTTCCAGTCCCTGCTCCACCACAAAAGCTCTGCAGCAAATGCACAGAAATCAAGAATCAGAAAAATGCTGTAATAACTCTGTTTGAAATTACAATAATTAAAATAAACTACAGCTTAAGATTTAAGATTTCATTTCTGTAGTATACTCACTCAAACCCTTTGATGACAGCATTCCTTCATCATCGGATAAGTACACGTGTGTGCTCATCTGTCCCTGTAACCAAAGTTCCCTTGGTTCTATTTATTATTGTTATTTTATTGTTATTATTATTGGTTCTATCCCTATCCCTATTCTATAGTCTTTGCTGTAACATCCAGACAAGATTCAAATCCTCTATGATTTATGTGCTCAATACTACATTTAAATGTTGAGGTAGTTGCTGATGTGTAAGCTTTCACAATCCAACACAAATGTTCTGCCATTTAAGATTACCATTTTGACGCCCTATAGGCGTTGCTGTTGAGTGCTCCAAATGCAAACTTTGCATGCAACAATCCAGCAACAATTGACAGCACTCTGATCCAATGGCATACAGGTATTGTCAAATTGACAGTACTCTAGCCCAATGATGTTGGGAGATCCAGTGGGGGCAGCAATCATATTTCAGGGTGGCCGTGCCACTCTTTATCACAACCCTGCTAAAATGTGGTACCAGTATGTGCACTCATTGGCGTCCCCTCCTGCTGGTGGCGCCCTAGGCGACCGCCTAGATTGCCTATGCCTGGAAACGGTACTGCAACTGACAGAACATTGCATGACATTCAATTTATGACTATAAAACATGCAACAACTAAATAGGCTAACAAAAAACTGAATAAGATGAACATTTAAAATGTAGTATTGTAAAACTGTTTTCTGTCTGTTTTAATAAACTTTAACCATATTTTATAGCTTTATACTCCACATCTACATTTTGCTCCTCCTTCCTTTTTTCATTTCAGATTCAACTTCATACCTCACCTTCTTTCTGCTCTCTCCTTCCTTTCATCCATATCCTAATTAAATTTCTTGACTGCACACTCATTTCTGTTTTCTGAAAAATGTCAATATTCACGCATTAGGCCAAGTGGGCAAGCCATGTTTAACCACCTTACAAGAAAAACTAACATTTTTAACAATTTAACAGTAACAAATAGTACAAGTACTGTCACAATAAAATTTGTTTACATTTAGTAAACAATCCTATAAGTAGAAATGAAAATATGAATGTCAAAGGGCTTACTATCTTTCATGATGAGGGAGTCCTCCTTTTTGTAGCCACAATGACCAGGGTCATATTGCATCAGTCAAAGTCAAGTCAAGTCACCTTTATTTGTATGGTGCTTTATACAATACTGATTGTGTCAAAGCAGCTTTACAGTGTCAAACAGGAAACGTTTATCAATAATGCAATGGGCATAGACATCATCCATTTACCATATAGTCATTTTTCAGCTAAAGTTAGTTCATTGATGATTCAGTGGTCATCATCCAGTTCAGCGCTCTTCCAACAGTGTCTGTGCAATCAGTCAAGCGTCCCCAAAGAAATAAAGAAATAATGTCCCTTTAATTAAAGACCATTGTTATGTTCTGAAAGTGAAAATCCATTGAGCACAGAACAATCAAGCTTAAACGGCCCACTTTACCTGAATTTACGCTATACAGCTAAATATTTATCGATTGAAACTTGTTGCCAGGTTATACATTAGCATTTATGCATTTGGTGGACGCTTTTATCTATAGTGACACACACTGCATTCAGTTCTTACTTTCCTTGGGAATCTAACCAATGACCTTAGCGTTACTAGCACCATGCTCTACTATTTAAGCTACAAGAAAGCTGTTTTTTCACGCACAATTAAACCTCTGCAAAGAATCATGGGAGCGAAGTGTCCATCAGTTGTAGCCTTTGAAATAATTCATTCTGAAGCCTTTGAAAGGCCATCTTGAACCACTGATTTGCGACACTTCAATATGGTTCCCTTCAGAGTGGATCTCCTTTGGAACGCAGCGCTCATGTACGCGGTTCCACTTCTGAAGAATGTTGTTGCATTACTGTGTCCAAAATCGCTCACTTGTTCACCCATTCTCTAATTCCTATATAGTGCATGGGAGTGAAGTGCACTATATTAACAAAAAGTGAATGAGAAATGAAGAATTCAGACACTGGAGTGACTGATGTTAATAATAATTAATCATCAATTAATATCAATTAATGTCAATCTGGTTTTCCATGAGCAGGCATCCTAACTGCCTATTTTCTGGTGTTATTTATAGTCAGTAGTAAGGTCTCTTTACTGTCCTAAGTTATTATAACTGTGACCTTAATTGCCTACCTGGATGTCTTAAGGACTGCTCGACAGTTGCATGTGCAATAATTGTGTATGGTTGACACAACATGCATAAAAATATACAAATAATTTTTGGGTACACTCAGTGGAATAGCGATTAAATTCATTTTCAATTTGTTTTAGCTGATCGATTCATTCAGACTCAGATTCAATATCAGATTAACACTAGTTTTCACTATTATCAGATATTTAAAAAAAAAAATTAAGGAAAATGTGATAAGTATAAAAGTGCAAGTTTGTTGCTATTATCAGACAAGTATTTTTCACAGTCAACTTTCAAAATTTTATTTTCAACAATGCCTTTTTACTGCAACTCTTTATTAAAACCTTACGTCTAAAATGGATGACCTATAGCCTAAATGCGAACATTTACTCTTTACACTCTAGCACCTTTTACTTGAAGGATGCTTTCACTTTTTAGTCACAGTTAGTTTTATTAAATAAAAACACACACAGACAGGAACATAAAAGACATAACTGACTAAATAACATGTCAAAACACTATACTACTTAAATTGCCATACAGACATAATACAGTAGAGATACTTAATAATAGTATCTACAGATTAAAAAAAAATATATATAACTACAGGCGTATCACATTCCAGGGATCTTCATTCCAAGACATAGTTTTCATATGGGAACAGTGTGAGGTGTGTGACACAGACTGAAAAGAATAAAAACATCGTGGTTATATAAAATAGGGATGGCTCCACATTTTTCATGTTCAATACTGTAATCTTGAGTATCTGCTAATAACAACGACAATTCAATACCAGTACTGTTTTTTCCCTTATCAGTTGAGAATGTCTATACTGTTACGGGGCGAACGAGACGAGAGGCGTGCGGATTCATATGCAAAGCTTTATTCTTAGACATGGTCAAAACAGGCAAGGGTCGCAATGGCAAACAGATATTCAGAAGGCAAGACAGAAGAGTACTCAGATAAACAGGCGTAGGTCGATCGATGGCGAACATAATCCAACAGGGCAAGGCAAGAGATAATCCAGGTTAACAGCAATAGTCCAGGCAGGGGCAAACAGAGTCCGAAACAGCAAGACAAAATTGAAGAATCCGAAAACACAGGCAAGAATCTGAACACAGGAAAACAGGCAAGGCGAGATTATGACTAAACTAGGAAAAACAAGAAGTGGCTCCGTAGAGAGCCCCGGAGCGGTCGTGCTTCACGCGGGGGCTAACGACACCAAGCTGCGGCAGACGGAGACAATGAAGAGGGACTTCAGGAGCCTGATCGAGACGGTGCTCCGCACATCGCCCGCGACGACGATCATCGTGTCAGGACCGCTTCCCACGTATCGACGAGGACACGAAAAGTTCAGTAGGCTTTTTTCTTTAAATTAATGGTTATTGTCATGGTGTAAAGAACATAAACTGCTCTTTGTTAATAATTGGAATCTTTTCTGGGGGTGTCCTAGGCTTTTTCGCGCTGATGGTCTCCATCCCAGTAGAGTCGGGGCGGAGCTCATGTCGGACGACATCTCCAGGACGCTGCGCTCCATGTGACTAGTAATCAATTCTCAAATAACTGCCCTGATGACTTGTTTTCTACTCGCTTAAATGATAGAAGTACTTGCTCTGTACAATCTATAAAGACTGTGTCTTTTCCCCGAATAGTGAGGTCAAAATATAATTTTAATGCAGGATCTAGAAAAAATCTGATAAATTAGAAAAATTTTAAATAAATGAACAAAAATTTTTTTTTTAAGTTTGGCTCCTAAACATTAGATCACTCTCACCCAAAGCATTTATTGTAAATGAAATGATCACAGATAATCGTTTTGATGTACTCTGCTTGACTGAAACATGGCTAAAACCAAATGATTATATTGGCCTAAATGAGTCTACTCCACCAAACTACTATTATAAGCATGAGCCCAGTCAGACTGGTCGAAAAAAAAAAACCACCACCAACCACAATTGGTGCGTGTTGCAACAATAAAGTGAATATTCCAATTTACGCGAGACAGGATACAGGTTTTAAACTCTTTGATACTAATGCTTGATGTTACACTGTCAGATATGCAAAAGAGATCTATCGTATTTCTTGCTCTGGCTATTGTGTATAGACCACCAGGGCCATATAAAGATTTCTTAAAAGAATTTGCAGATTTCCTCTCATACCTATTGGTTACTGTTGATAAAGCGCTAGTTGTCGGAGATTTTAATATTCACTTTGATAATACAAATGATGCATTAGGATTTGCGTTTACTGACCTAATAAACTCTTGTGGAGTCAAGCAAAACTTCACTCATCGTTTTAATCATACGCTAGGTTTAATTATATCTCATGGAATTGATCTTACTGATATGGATATCGTACCTCAAAGTGATGATATTACTGACCATTTCCTTGCTTGCGTATGTAGGCTTGCTTTGTATTACTGATATTAACTATATGGCTTCGCGTTATCGTCCGGGCAGAACTATTTGTTCCAGCCACCAAAGACAGATTCACAAATAACCTGCCTGATTTATCTTAACTGTTCTGTGTACCAATAAGTACACATGAATTAGACGAAATAACTAGCAACATGGGCTCTATCTTCTCTAATACATTAGAAGCTTTTGCCCCTATCAAATTGAAAAAGGTTAGAGAAAATGTACTGCGCTATGGTACAACAGTAATACACATTCTCTCAAGAAAGAAACTCATAGTCTTGAGTGCAAATGGAGGAAAACTAACTTGGAAGTTTTTTTTTAGAATTGCGTGGAAAAACAGTATGTCGAGCTATAGACAGGCTCTAAAAACTGCCAGGGCCGAGCAGATTCTTCTCAAACTCATAGAAAATAACCAAAACATTCCTAGGTTTTTATTTAGCACAGTGGATAGATTAACAAATAACCAGACGCCACCTTCTAAATATTCCCGAACAGTTTAATAGTAATGACTTTATGAATTTCTTCACTGATAAAATAAACAACTTCAGAAATACAATAACAAATTTAGATTCTACAACATATAATACTTCAGATTCATTCATCGCACCAAAAGATAAACTGCATTGCTTTACAACTATAGGACAGGAAGAGCTAAATAAACTTATCACTGCATCTAAACCATCAACATGCCTGTTAGATCCTGTACCCTCTAAATTATTGAAAGAGTTGTTACCTTTAGCAGAAGAACCGCTTCTTAATATTAATAACTCGTCGTTGTCTTTAGGTCACGTCCCAAAACCATTCAAGCTGGCGGTTATTAAGCTTCTTATTAAGAAACCACAACTAGATCTTAGTGAACTGGCTAATTACAGACCCATCTCAATTCTTCCTTTTATGTCTAAAATTTTAGAAAAGGTTGTGTCGGCTCAATTGTGCTCCTTCCTGCAAAAATTATCTCTATGAAGAATTTCAGTCAAGTTTCAG
Organism: Sinocyclocheilus anophthalmus; assembly: GCA_018155175.1. Classification (NCBI taxonomy): domain Eukaryota; kingdom Metazoa; phylum Chordata; class Actinopteri; order Cypriniformes; family Cyprinidae; genus Sinocyclocheilus; species Sinocyclocheilus anophthalmus. The sequence goes on along the minus strand of JADLZN010001066.1, from coordinate 11,028 downwards.
GCCCCACCATAGCACAGAACTGCACTTGTTAAAATTACAACTGACTTGCTTCTTGCGTCAGACCAAGACTTCATCTCATTGCTAGTTTTACTTGATCATAGTGCTGCATTCGATACCATAGATCATGACATACTCATAGATAGATTACAAAACTATACTGGTATTCAAGGGCAGGCTTTAAGATGTTTAGATCCTACCTGTCCGATCGCTACCACTTTTTTTATTTAAATGGGGAGTCATCTCAATTCTCACCAGTAAAATATGGAGTGCCACAAAGATCTGTCCTAGGTCCTATGCTATTTTCGATATACATGTTGCCAATTTGTTATTATTAGGAAATACGGGATTAGTTTCCACTGTTATTCTGATGATACTCAACTATATATCTCACCAAGACCAGATGAAACTTCTAAATTATCTAAGCTAACAGTGTGTTAACAATGTAAAAGATTGGATGACCAATACTTTTCCCCTATTAAATTCGGATAAGACAGAGAAATTACTTATTGAACCAAAAGACAGTAAACAGAATCTCTTGAATTACAATTTGCAACTAGACGGATGCACGGTTACTTCCTCTACATTCAAAAATCTGGGTGTTATATTAGACAGCAAATTGTTTTTTGAAAATCATATTTCCCATGTTACATAAACGGCATTCTTCCATCTTAGAAACGTTGCCAAGTTACGGAACATGCTACTTGTTTTTGATGCAGAAAAGCTAGTTCATGCATCAGACCTCTAGCCTGACTATTGTAATGCACTGCTGCACTGGTGGTTGTCCTGCATCTTCAATAAACTAGCTACAGGTAGTCCAAAATGCAGCGCTAGAGTCCTTACCAGGTCAAGAAAATATGATCATATTACCCCAAATTTACACTCTCTGCACTGGCTACCTATTAAGTTAAAAATATTATTACTTGCCTATAAGGCCCATAATGGGTTAGCTCCTGCGGACCTACCTAGTCTTTTACCACGCTACAATCCATCACGCTCCCTTAGGTCGCAAAATTCTGGACTTTTGGTTGTACCTAGGATATCAAAGTCCACTAAGGAGGTAGAGCTTTTTCATATTTGGCTCCCAAACTCTGGAATAGCCTTCCTGATACCGTTCGGGGTTCATACACACTCTCTCTGTTTAAATCTAGAGTAAAGACACATCTCTTTGGCCAAGCATTCACATAATGCATCTCATAATCTTTTACTGCAGTCATAATTTTTTACTGCAGTTATATCTAATCAAATTCACATTATTATTCGTTAGTTTGGGTTAAACAAATCAGTTTTGCTTGGTTGTAACAGCAGCTACGCTAATTATGTTTGTATTTGTTTCTCTGTCTTTTGCCACGGGATTGACATCCTGTGGTAACTAGGATTTATACAAGCTTCAGTCTGGATCCAGAACATTTGAGAAGAGATGATGCAACCCCTCAGTGGACCTCAGATGATGCAACCCTGAAACAACATACAGACTACCACATTTTGCTATAAGTTTGAGTGCCTCATCATATAATTGCTGTTAATATTATTCATCGTCTGTTTTATTACGTCTTATATTGATTTTTCCGTACTGCTGGTTGTCTGGTCAGAGGAGAACTGGCCCCCCCCGACTGAGCCTGGTTTCTCCCCAGGTTTTTTCTCCATTCTGTCACCGATGGAGTTTTGGTTCCTTGCCGCTGTCGCCTCTAGCTTGCTTATTGGGGAAACTTCATTTCCAGCGTTATCGTTGACATGATTGTAAAGATATTATTTAAACTGAGCTGAATGTTGACATCACTGAATTCAATGATGAATTGCCTTTAACTGAAAATTGAGTGTTTAGTTTTGTCATTTTGCATTATTGACACTAGTTTCCTAATTAATGCTGTTCAGTTGCATTGTCACAATCTGTATTGTTACAATCGCTATATAAAGGTGACTTGACTTGACTTGACTATCGCTGGGTGAGTGATAAACGCAATACAATACTCTGAAGTGAGGAAGAGGAAGTCCATGGTTTATGTATGGTGTTTGATTGGTGGCACTGTGTGTGTGTGTCATCAGTGCAATGGGATGATGGGAAATGTAGTCCAGGGTAACAGTCTGTGTAGTGTGAGAGTCAACGTTCTCTTTAGAAGGCTGCCCCCTCCGGAGTCGCAATCCTCCGGAGGTCGCATCCTCTGTAGGATGCATATACGAAGTGTCCTCAACCTAGAATTAAATGAGACGGCCTTCGTAGGACGGGCGGAAAAGGAAACCGGAAGTATCGCGTTGCTATGCCAACACATTTAGAGCATTGTTGCGCTCACACTACTTAAATGAAGGAAAATTATTTCTAAATTTGGAAAGTAATTAAAAAAAATTGTTTTACTTGTTTTATTTTGTTCAATGTTTGAGGAGCTGCTGCATACATACAGCAGGCATCTATTAGAGAAAAAAAAGGAGGAAGATATTTAAAACAAAGTTTATCCGTTTTTACCGAGGCTAATTAAAGTAAGTTGTAAACACCACATCTGCGCTTGTGTGTACGTTACATCTGCCGGCGTCGGCATTTTTCAAATTAACAACGGTTGTTCACGGCGACGCAAAGAATTGTGGGTTATCTTTAGCAGCGAAGGATACACCTCATGCATCCTCCGAATTCTTGTGAAAGAAGGTCGCATTCGAAGGTCGCATTCGGAGTGTCCTAATTGCTTTTCTGAAATGAGACAGCCTTGATGACGTATGCAGCCTTCGAATGCGATTTAGAAGGCTGCGTCCTCCGGAGGGTGCAGCCTTCTAAATGAGACACAGCTAATGTAATTGGAAGGCAACATGTGGTGGCGAGCAGACGGAAAACCACAGACCGGATTTGTGACATATACCTCACTATCTATACACTACTTCATTATAAATAAAGAGAAACACACACACATATACACATCTTACTGCTACTTCTGGTAAAAACCTAAAAATGCAATTACAAATTACTATTTTTGTTTCAAGAGTGTCAAGTTCTGAACAATACATTTGTGATAGTACTAAATAAATATATGCACTATAAAAAAAGTGTTTCTTTAGGAAGGTATGTATACGTAAGTATCGCTTTTGAATCATTCTCTTTCCTACTACTTGTTTCCCTTCTGTTTTCAGTTTTTATAACCATTTCTTACTATGTGTAAGTAAGTTGTTGTTTTTTAACATGTAAGTTTGGCAGTGTTATTTTTTAGGATTACTGAAAAACTCCTGTTGTTTGATTTGTATATTTCTTTATAATTTATTTATCATTTAATTTCTATAAATTATATATATAAGTTAATTTATTAATTTATTATTCGGTAAGGTCTTTTATTAAGTTTTCGTTTTTAGTTAATTTGAGTTTATTTTAATACTTCCCCAAACTAAATTGAAATTAGAAATAATTTACTTAATTATAATTTTATTTATATATATATATATATATATCTCTGTATGTATGTTTGTATTGTTGTACCTCCCCATATACCGTATATTTTTTTTTTGGTGTTTGGCTTAGTTTTATGTTAGAATCATTATTATACTCATTCCTTTTGTTCTTGTAATATTTTGAATTGTTTTTAGCGTTATTTTTTAGTTTTTCATTTAAATGTCAAGTTTTGAAATTTTGTTGTATGCATCTGTCATTTTTATTTAATCTCTTTATTTAAAAAAATGTGTATAGGTAGTATTTATAAAATTTTAGCTTTTAGTTTTAGATCTGTTTTTAGTTGTTTTAATACTAAAATTGATTGCTTCTGTTGTCCTCATTAGTAAGTCGCTTTGGATAAAAATGTCTGCAAAATGACTAAATAATAAATGTATGGCCCAGATTTTTAATAAGTACAACAAACAGTGATGCTTCCTAAATAACTATACACATTATTTATGTCTTTCATTGCACAAAACCTATCAATAGTAGAAAGGCAAAGCCTTTAAAACCGATACAGAGATCACAAAGGCACTATGCACATTTCATGTTGCCATTTTTGCTTTGTTCTAATCACTTCGGGTAATTGTGTCTTTATTATTTTTCCTTTGGGCTTAGTTCCAAATACAGTGCATATTTTGGGGCTTCTTATGGGTGGCTCCCCATAGACTGTAGCGTCTTGACCAATCAAACACACAATATATATTTGTTTTTATATTTAACAAATACTCGTAACCCCCCTCAGTTAAAAAGCCATGTGAGGACCCATGAACCCTTCCCCCCGTAATGCGTAACACCCCAGGAAGCCGAAAAGGCCCCTGGTTCCATGGCAACCAACACTGATACCACTGGGTGTCACGGGTGTTGGGTATAGGCTGGAGCGAGACTCAGTATTGCGAATAACGGTTGTATTTGGTAATAACAATAACAAAACTTAACACACAAACTACCCCGTGGGGGAAAACAGGCTGGCAAGGCAAGACAAGGCAAGGCAAGGGAGGATCTGGACACATCCAGGGATTGACGATGACGAACTCACCCACGACTGCAAACACAAGGATAATAAATAGGGAGCAAATGAGGAGGGTACCGAGGGAGCACATGTGGGGCAAATGAACTAATAATCAGGTAACAAGATGGGAAGGGTCAAGACATTTGACATGAGCACATGGCACACCGAATCAAAGACAAAAGCCATGTACTCACACAAAACAAAACACAAGCACATGGCCCGCAAAACAAATCACAAGCCATGTGCTACAACAAGAGACACGAACACGCAGCTAAAGAGAAAACTCATAAGCCGCGTGTTCAAACAAGACAACAAGAAAAGCACGCGGCAGAACACAAACCGCGTGCTTCACAAAACAACACACGTGGACAGAAGAGCGCACGGCCAGGCGAACTCGAGACCGCACGCTCCCACAACCAGACAGAACATGGAGCGTGAGTGTCCGGACCCTGACACGAAACCGAAACTCAAGACATGATTGCCGGGATCTGAACACCACGCTCCAGCATGAAACAGTACACGCAGACGAGAGTGCATGGCTCGAGCACTCTTAAAGCCGCGTGCTCACATGAAAACAATGACATGACAGGAGTGTCAGGGCTCTGTCACAAAACCATGAATTACACTAGACCGAAGTGACAGAACCCTGACACTGGGTTTATTGGCCAAAAGAATGTAAAGCAGGGAAAATCCCTGCATGTCTCAGGACAAATGCACAGTAGAAATTGACTTTTCTATTAATTAATTCATAGGAAAACCTTTTTTTTGAATGAACACACATTTTCTTCAGGCTATTGTGTGTATTATTGCTGTTTTGTATTACTCTGTTGTATTATAGACTATTTTTATTCGTGCTTACGATAAAACACTCATTCATATAACCTTACATATACCGTGTTTAGTATCTATTAATTCGCCTTCTTATGATCGAAACAAGCGTGTGTATTATATATTGGTACATGGGCAATATATATTAGGGTCCGGAGAACTTTTAGTAATTTCGATTCAAATCCATTTTCTATTTTACCACTTATCAAACAAAGCGCCATACAAACGCTCCCACATTGGGATTCCGCCTCCTCATGTTAAGAGCCCATCTTGAGAGCGGGATCTTCTCTGCCCTTAAACTGACACACCATGTACCCCCGCCCATTCGGTGTTCGTCAGATCTAAGATGAAGATGGTGAGATAACGCTTCCGACCAAGATCATTGTGCCAGGCCTCGGGCCTTGACTTTTCCATTTATCAAGTTTCTCTGACTCAAACTGGTTCTTTTCTTCAACTAATTTCAGCAAGATCTTGGGCCTTACGATTTGCATCAGGAATCTCTTTCAGAACGCCGAGACTCGCTAAGTATCAAACTAAGTCTTATTAATTGATACATTAAGTATCAGTTACACCTTTTTACAAGGTGTTTTTGAACTAAGAGTCTGACGTATCCCTCAGGTTTAGATCATTCTTTATGCCTCTTTCTGTACTATTTAACGTTAACCCTTTCTATACCAACTGTAGTGTGTGTGGGTGTGTATGTTATGTTAACCCATTTGATGTGTTATGTAGGATGTCTAGACCATTATGATTGTTTTCTTGTATGTTAGACCAGTTTATGTGTTTATTTAGTTAATAAAACCTTACTTATATCACACTTGACGTGTTCATTGTTTGCTCATAACCGGTCACTAATCATGCAGATTTACGCTACAAGCTTTGTAGAATTGTACAGTAAGAAAGTTATTTCCCTTAACCAGGAAATTAACGTTCTTAGAATTGACAAGACAGTTGACCCTGAGAGGTCAGCTAAATATCTACAGCGGATCTAAAATATGAATAGTTAATTATAACTAGTTATGGTTAGTTATTCATATTTCCCGTCATGAGCTAAATTCGCTACAGAACTAAATGTATGACTGATTTATTGAAATGTACACCATCCAAACTGATTGAAAAAAAAAAAAAAACGAACTCATTACAGACTTTAAACATAAACTGACAAGTAGTGAAGATGGTCATTCATTTAATATACTGTCAGTTACTCATACTGAACAATTTAATGGCTTGAGAAGAATTGGAATATAACGCACTAAACCTTCTGTGGTGATTTAATATTTATTTTTCTTTTTTGATCTCGAAAGTAACAACCCACAGTATCAGATTTGGATTGGTCCAGTCTGACTAATACCTGACCCAACAAAACTGGTCTGTATTGGATCGGTAGCAACCTAAGTATAGGATCTGCACATGTAATATAAAACTGAGCACACATATTATTACTACCATCATGTTCTGTACTACTCTTTCTGCAGAATTCAGTTCAAGAATTCAATATTTTGTTGCAAATTTTCTCCATGCATGACATACCTGAAGTTGCAGAAATGTGCAGTATACAAACTAAAGCACAGAATGCATTGATGTCAACTTGACTTTTTATTTCCAGTGTGATAAAAAGCAGGGGCCGAAAGCCATTCAGAGTAAAATATTAGTCTTAATGGAGTCAAAATTCTAAGAATGATGTCATTTTGCTCTTATTTCTACACTTAAGAATAAGCGTGATTCATAAAAATACACGAGTGCTAGGACTAGGTCTCAGCTCCTAAATTATTTTTAAAAAGCCAAATATGATATATGAGCCCTCAAACATGATTAAAGATGCACTCACAATGTATCCATGCACGTGCATACAGTTATACATGTATCTTCCTACCACAAACAAATGCCCTTTCATTGAGTCTTTAGAATTCGTGATTAAATGATGTGCCAGCGTCGATTGAACAAATCAGCCATGTTTGTGTATTGAACATTTCTTTCTGCATTCATATAGAAGAATTGCTCCTGCAAAAATGAATCCGGCATATAAAAAAAAAAAACAACGTTGGAATCCGTGACACGCGTGCATTAATTTACGTCTAGTTCGAGTCGATCTATCTTGTTCAGTTCATTTGGATTTTGAGACTTAATTTTTGCAGTTTACAGCATTGCACGTCCCCCACACACACAACTACCAACAAACAAGTCCCAGTGCAATTCATTGTGTACACAATTTGAAAAATTGCAAATGTGCTCACTACACTGAAACAAATGCTTTTCAACCGGTGTCTGCAGAGTTAAGAATTACATTTAATGTGCAGCATTTTGTTCAAATAGAGACATATTTGTGAATACAATGTTATGGTTGTATTAGATGTCTCATACTTGTGCTGTAGCGATTAATTGCATATGTGGATGAGGCGACACGCGTGCATTCATTCACTTCTCTACTGAGTCCATTCTATTTGATTCATTTGAATTTTGAAACTTTCATTCCACGGCGCCCTTTTAGCCTTGCCCAATTCACACACACAGCTCACTATCCACATGCAGCTGACACAGAACATCAGCGACCACTAGATGGCACTAGCCCCAGTCACATGTGCGCGTTCCATTGAGTACGGTTTCATGAATGTTACATTGTGTTTTCTTTGTTTCTTTTTGGTTTGGCTATTTTCCTCTACCGTAGAAATGGCCTATAATAAAGATGTTTTATTGAACGTGTTCTAATTGAGCTTGTTTTGAGACACAGAATAGCTTATATTAATTTTGCCAAACAAGAACTTCATGACGGTACCTTGGGTTTTTTCTTTCTTTCTGTAATTCAACGGCATGTTGTCAGTTATTCCTTCCTTGTAATATTATTATTATCATTATTATTCAAGGATAGTATAGTCGCTCATTTAAGCCATTAGTAATCGCACGTTTATATTTAAACTATTAAATTAACTTAAACTAAACTATACTAAACAAGTTTTATAGGCTATAGCCTATTCCGTGCTCAAGCGGATCGCATAAATAGCTAGAACATATTTTTCTTAGGCGACTTATTACTAAACTGTTTTCTGAGTCAGTGTCTGCAAAGATGAAGTTGCCTGTGCTGATGAAGGACTTTATTCTCGAGATTTAATTATTTGTATCCTCAATATTTTATTTCTAAATTTTTCTGGATATTTAATGAGTTTAATCTCACATTAGAGCCTAAAAGTGGGGTTACCGTGGGTTATCTGGAGATGTTTTCTTTTTTTAATTGTTTGGCCCCTATAATCCTCTTTCTACTCTCTCATTTGGATCGCATCCAAATGTTTCCATATTCACATGTGGCTAGTTGATGCAACAGACTATTATTTATTAGGCCTACACAGTAAATTCCCGAGTGTTAAATTAACACTGCTCGGAGCATATTACTCTAAAAAAGTAACACTGAAGCAGTGTTAAAGTTAATGAGATAATTATGTGATTAATTAAGTGCTGATTGAGCATTAGTGATGAACAGCTGCTGTTAACAAGCAGAATCACTGAAGAAAAGAGAAACAAGAACTACAACTGACTTCAGCAAGAGCCTGAGATTAAATTAACTGAAATAAAAGACATTAAATCTCCCAAGATCTCAGCAGAAGATGATTAAACAACTCCACAAACAGCATCACCAGCTTCATGCATTACTAACCAGTTAGACTTTATTTCTGGAGGATCTAAAACAGAAGTTCTTTATTGAGAATTAAGGTTTAGATTTTTTTTTTCAATTTATCGTTTTTGTGAATAGTGTTTGCTTTAGTTGCCTCTTGACCCTTGACTTTTTAAATTTAAGTTTGTCTTTAGATGGCACAATTGTGTGTATTAAACACATGTGTGATGGCAAGGAACTTATGATCATGTCATGTGTCTGAGTCTCTGATTGCAATTTATCTAAAACTGTAGTGCTTTTATCATTTTTATGTTGTTGAAGTTATATGAGAACAATGTGAGGAAAAACTTCATGGATGACTTATAAATATGGTTCATAAAGAGGTTTCAGTTCTGGCACTCAAAGACATGAAGAATCAGCATGTGAATCTCAGCAATGGTGACAAAATATTCTTATAATTTTATGTGATTTTTGAACGTCACAAAACAAGGAAGTAAAAAGTCACAACAAAAAATAACAAATAAAAGCATATCAAGAGGTCCTCGCTGCAGCCTGTAGCACGATGACGTAGCTGGATCAGATCCAATACGTATTGGATGTTTGACGAGCATGCGCAGGTATTGGATTTTAATGCGCATGCGCAAAGTGGGGCTGTCATTGAAGCTAGTATTTAATGTAAATTAAACTGTATTTACGAGATATATAGGTGTGTTTCATAGGCTTACACAAATGATATTACACTGTAATTTTAAACTATAAAAGTGTATTCAAACTTTATTTAAGCAACAATGGCGTAGTTTTGAATGAAAGAGTTTGGTATGTAAGCTATGTTTATTTTTTATTAGTTTGATTCGTTTTAGAAATAAAACTCTAATTACAATTTTGTTTGTTCTTTATGAAAAAATGGGGTGTAACTATTGTCTTTATTTTTTCCTCTGATAGTCAAGATAGTTTGATAGTTCTGTCAAAAATTTGTTCATGAATCGAATATTATTTTTCGTTCTCACTCTCTGTGCTATACGTGACAGAGTATAAAAAAAGTTATAGGCCTACTAAAATATGCGGACATAATTTTTATACCATAAGTATAAATAAAAAGAAGAAAAACAATCCTGTCAGTCGGGGTTCCGTATATCCGATACCGTTATCCCGGGTTTTTACAGTTATCCCATGTCCAGCAAATAAATCCACACACACGGTCGAGACAAGGCATATTAACACAAGATGCCATTTTCACTTTTTTGTGGGGGGAGGGGGGGGGGGGGGGAGGGGGGGGGGGGGGGGGGGGGGGTGGAGGGGGGGGGGGGGGGGGGGGGGGGGGGGGGGGGGGGGGGGGGGGGGGGGGGGGGGGGGGGGGGGGGGGGGGGGGGGGGGGGGGGGGGGGGGGGGGGGGGGGGGGGGGGGGGGGGGGGGGGGGGGGGGGGGGGGGGGGGGGGGGGGGGGGGGTGTTATATGCAAGTGAAATCCCTGGAGATAGTTAGACCAATTATAAATGGCTAAAGACAAACCATCCATTCCGTACGAGAGCGCTCTCTCTAGCTATATTAGAATAGAAAATCTAAAACAATGGATCGGCATTAATCTAATATCCACAGTTAAATTTAAATAAACATGACGGATACAATCAAAAATACATTTAGGCTAACTCTGATAGAGTGATGTATATCTTAATAATTAGCTACAGTGCAACATCTGCATATCAGTCATGTTACAGTGCTTGTTGTATCCTTATAATAATGCATACAGCATTGATGTGCATCCTGGTGCATCCGGTCTATAATATATGATTGCAGGCTCAAACAGTATGCAGTATTCTTATTCATTTTTCCCACTCAGAACGAAAAGCGACAATTTAAGATTAAGCTGGATTCGTCGTCTTTTGGAAAAACAACGAAAAAAGAGCCGTTTCCCCTAATTTTTCTACTTTCAATATTAAATTAAAAAAAACGAATGATCGAATGATACACATTTTTTTTAATTTAATATTGAAAGTAAAAAAATTAGAAAACGGCTCCTTTTTCGTGTTTTAGTTTTTTTCCCAAAAAACGAAAAATTAAAATTCAGCTTAAATTTTAGTTTTTCGCTCATGGGTGGAAAAATGAATAAACAGATTGAATATTCGATTTCTACACGTGGACGGGAATTAAACGCCCCTTTCTGCTGATTGAAAAAAAAAAAAAA
>JADLZN010001065.1:0-13123 GCA_018155175.1 Sinocyclocheilus anophthalmus | reverse complement strand
TTTACCTAATATCTAATGATTTTTGGCATAAAAGACAAATTTATAATTTTGACCCATACAATGTATTGTTGGGTATTGCTACAAATATACCCGTGCTATTATGACTGGTTTTGTGCTCCAGGGTCACGTATATCAAATCAGAAAAAGTATTGTAAATGTAATAAAACAGTAACATTGTAAAATACTATCAAATAAATGCAGCTTTGATGAGCTAAATTCTACACTATTTTGTCTAAATAAATAGAAAAATGTAAAATCCATTCTGAGATTTGCTTAAATTGGCAAAAGTAAGCTAAAGTTAAAAACAGAGGAAATTAGCACAATTAAATACTAAATATTAGCCAATATATACCCACAAAAAAACTCTTCATTCAAAATATTGACTGATAACCCATATAGTACCAATATATTGTGCATTCCTATTTTATTATTGCATGTCTTCTTTTTTCTTGTTGCATTTTCTCAAATACATGCAATTTTATTTTTATTTTGTCTCTATGCAAATATAATATGTTCACTGGATCGGTATAACAAAACTAATGAAACAATAAAAGCATGATTTTTGCTCCCTTGCAGGCATCCTGTGCCGAGCCTGTATGTAAAAGTTGTTTACAACACCATTTAGCAATTTCTACACTACAAACCTCGTCTGTTAAATAACTGTTAATTGCATAAAAACACCCTGGTCTTGCAGGCTGGGTGGAAACCAAACAGTGGACATAAACAGTAGAACATAACCAATCCCGTAAAGCCAGAGGAGGCTTACAGGATGAGGTAGTCTACTTGTGTTGTGAGGATACAAAAAGATGCAAATTGACGGCTGTGATACCACAATTTTTTATTTTGTTTTTTTTTGAACAACCATTGCTACAGGAATAAAATAAGAGACAGAGAATGGAAAACTCAGGGACGACATATATTTTCTAGGCAAAATAAATTTCTCCACAGCAAGTAGTGACAGCAGTAAACACAGAAGGTTTGTGTAAGTGTTTTTGACTGCCAAACAGAAAAATACATGCCTCGACAGGGCGCTTTAAAACAGGATGGAGGCAGTGCGAAGCCACAGGAAGGACTACTGATAAATGTCTGACAACCATTTATAACGCAAATAGCTACTACAGCCCCTCTGGCTACTTCGATCAAACATCATACAAAGAGGAGGCATGAAAGCCGTGTGTTTTAAAGAAAATCAAAGCTTCAAGTGTCAAGGATCACAGCACTCTAATGTATTATTAAGTGTACACGAGGAACAGGGAGACGAATGCACCACCAAAAAGTCACAAATGACCTTCAAATATCACGAAAGAGGAAAAGCACAGTGACAAAAGCTCAGAGGCCATTGTTATCAGGATTTTTCCACATCAGAGAGGGCCTATTTTCTCTCCTAAATCGAGACCCTGCAGGAAGCACACTTTCATAGAGGAAACACACTTGGATGTGCTGAACAATCTGGTAAATTGGGGCCAATTCCGTAACATGTTTTTGTTCTGGTAAATCTCTCCTTTGCATTCACAATCCGGCTACATGCTACCCTTCCTCAGCCCCCTATTTCACACCAAACAAAGCAAAGCACCTCCCACCAACTAGAGGATTCATTCAACATTGCACAACATCCATATTTTTTTTTTTACCATTTGTTACCACCATTTGTAAAATGGCCTGAAAACTAACATTAAAAAACAAAAACCTCTAATTATAAATTAATTGGGTCTTTTTGAAAAGAATGATAAAAAAATATTTTTAATTATTTTTACACTATGCTGTAACTTTTATCCCATTTCTTATAAACTTGTAATTGTAAATATTTAACTAAACAACCAGTCAGCAATTACCTAATGTAAACATTACAGTAATTTTTATTAATTCTTGGTTAATACGGAGTCAGATATGAACAGGGGGGAAAAAAAGTTGTAAAAAAGTCAGTCTCTTACTCAGCAGTCATTTAAAGAGTCAAACCATTTACTCACTGATGAGTTTGGGTCTGTGAGATTTGTGAACCTGTTTGACTGATTCAAATCTTACAAACACACACATGCAAATATAGTTGCCCCATCTGACTACATTTACATTTTTTCTTAAATATTTTCATTCTGGCCATTTTAGTTGCACTCGGTCTGGAGCCTTTAGAGTGTGTAGCCAGAATTTTAAAGCAGCACCGATGTTTGCAGTTGCAAAATCTTACAAAACGTCCTTCCACTTCTCAGACTCCAACAGGCTTGGGCTCTGGCGGTCTGTCAGTTATGTCAGCGGTGCATGCAGGCATCCACAAGATATGTGCACAATATTGGGACGTTTGGCAGAACTGGTCTGCAGAACTCTCTTACTGTGTCAAATCTCTCTTTCGCACAGCCATCCGAGAGCTCATGATAATGCATGGTATCATCATTCGGACTGTGCTTTCAGACACTGCATAATTTCCTGCTGTCAGTGCACAGAGTCACAGTGAGTTTGCCTCACAGAGTCCAAGTTTTAACGCTTACCAAAACAAAAAAATAGCTAGGAGTAAAAACAAACATATTAAACAGGAAAAACCGTGTCCAAAGTGTCCAGAAATGCAGGAACAAACAGTTATTATCTATGTGGTAGTTCTGCTATGTCAAGTCACAGCTAGACCTCAAAAATACATGGTGGTCACCAACTACACACCCAGGTATATGACAGTAGTGCAGAACACAAGAAGCATCAGGTGCATCGCGTCATGAAGAGCCAACAGGGCTCAGTTCAGCCTCCTATTGGGCCAATAGCAGTGATCCAAAGTATGTTGTTGTTATTGTTAACACTAAAATTAATAAGATTTAAAAATACTTTTTGTTAATTTATGATATATATATATATATATCTATATATATAATAGATATATATATATATATTATATTAGAACTGGAATTAGAATATAAACATAATTAAAGTTTAGTTTATGTAAATAAATGTTAACTAAAATTACTAAGACTAAAAAACATAATATAAATTGATATAGAACGGAAATCTAAAATAAAGATAAACAAAATATTAAAAAATAATAATAAAAATTACTAAAGCACATAGCAAACTGACTAAAACCTAAACTAAGCTTAGCAATAAACTCTTAGCAATCAATCAGACCTACAGCATAATATTTCTTAATAATATCGGTTTTAAAAACTCTGGAGAAAATAAAGTGGCTGGAGTAGTTTTACAGCATGACAACAACAGGTGTTTGCTTCCAGACAGCTTGATTATAATTGAAGTTATCAAGATTCGTGTGTTAGCTTTGTTTTGCATCTGTCTAGCCTGATTATGTTGTTGTTGTTTTGAAATGTATATGGTGAGGATGATCTCCTGCCTCACCAACCATGGCATTAACCATTCCTGGTTTAAGACCAACAGGTTTAAGGGGCCAGTGAGGAGCCAGATCATCCACCAGCACAGAAAATTAGTTCCTTAACTCCTGCAATGTCCCCCTACTGCGCCTAGCAGGAGAGACCCCGTCATTCCCTAAAGCCTCACCTCATGGCGTGGGCTTGCCGAGATGTCTCACTAAAACTCAGCCGTGCACCAAAAGACAACAAAAAGTAGTTTGATTTTAATAAAAAAGCGCCTACACCCCCCTCCTTCCCAAAAGTTCTCTGCTTCATGCCAAGTTCACAGAAAAACTGTTTACAGAGCAGTGAAGCTCACATGAATAACACCATAATCTCCAGACGCTCTACCAGAAAATCCTGCTGCGCTCAGTCTTCAAAGACACGGCCATCAGCTCCAAAACAAGTAGAACGAGTAAAAACAAATAGGTAAAGAGGTCACTCCACCACCTGGGACAGATGAATGCAGCTAATGAAGGGCATTTCCCCTCGGATAAAACACCATGTGCCCTGCGGTAACACTGCCTGGCCGTGTATGAAGATGAATGCTGACAAAAAAAAAAAAAAAAAAAAAAAAAAAAAAAAACCAAAAAAAACAAAAAAAAAAAAAAACTACAAACTTTTTTCACACTAGTGAGACTATAATTGAGTTAATGTAGGCAGGTAAAATACACATAGCATTGCCATACGCAAACCCTTACCAGGAGTCAGTGAATAAGAGTATTTTCACAGAGGTAGGTGGAATTGTGGGCAGGTTTTGCAATGTAGGACAAAGGATAATGTAACATTATGTCTTGATTCATTTCTGAAACGTCATGTTAGAGTGATGCTTTGTAGTCTGGTAAATCCCAAGAAGCAGGGTGCGAATACGGGGAGTCGGACTCCCTTAATAAAGATGGGCCCCTGAAAACGTGATTTGTGAAATTGGGGGGTCCTCAAAAAATATTGACAATGGTTATTTTGACGTGCAATTTCAGTTGTGTGTAATGTGATCATCGTGGATTATTATGTGTAAAATTCATTCATGCATGACGGCGATTTAAACCTAATTCACTTCAATAAAGAAAACTATACACTATTCTTGTCATGAGCATCAAGGTGTGGGGGCGCTGCGGTGCAAATTCCACTCATGTTTAGTACATGTTAACTCAAAGATTCGTAGAAAAAATATAAACACTGGACTCTGTGGTCGATTCTGTGTTAAGGTAAGGCATGTAATTCGCAATTATGTGTTGTGGCTGGTTTGTTATAGGTCTGCGTGACTCTCGATATCTTAGGCCTAATTGAACGGAGGAATTATGGTGTTCTTCTGTAGTCTGACGACGAGTAACTAGTAGTGCATACACTTGTAGCTGTTATGTATCTTTGTAAGTCATTGTAAGCCCACGTGCAAGCGACCCCTTATAAAAAAAAACAAACAAACATGTGGGCTCCCCCAAAGTCCACGGTATAGTTCGAACACTGCCAACAAGGACATGGATATTTAAGGTATGCGTTTTAC
Source organism: Sinocyclocheilus anophthalmus (assembly GCA_018155175.1). Lineage (NCBI taxonomy): Eukaryota > Metazoa > Chordata > Actinopteri > Cypriniformes > Cyprinidae > Sinocyclocheilus > Sinocyclocheilus anophthalmus. The sequence goes on along the minus strand of JADLZN010001065.1, from coordinate 8,284 downwards.
ATAGACAAAAGCAAACTGTACAAGCCCAGTTCTAGCCATGACTCAGCAAGAGCAAAGCTCCATGTTATTCACATACCTATACAAAACATCAAAAACATTGCTGCCGCCACCACCTCCACATGCTTTTCACAGCTGTTTCAGTTTCATCATCCCCTGAGGAACTGAACACCTCTTACAAACATTTACCATGCTAACCAGTTTCTGCCAAAGCACCATGGTTACTAGTTATTGCAATTACAAAAAAAAAATCTGCCACTGCTTTCATTAAAGAGCCGTGAATTAGCTTGACAAGCACAATTGTCTTTACTCTGTTAATGCATTTCCTATAGAAACTGAGGAGGGACCTTTCAAAAGGTGCATTTCCTTTTAAATGAATGAATTGATAGCAAGTGTTTGATTGGACACAAATCTATGCAGTGCAGCATGAGTCATCAAAATTTTAAACTGCATTTTTCAACTAAAACTGAACTGAAGACTGCTTTAAAACTAAAACTTACTCTAATTCTGATTTCATAGGTTTGGGGGGGAAAATAAACGTTATCACAAAATGATGAAAAGATGCTAAAACCATCTCATATTATTTCAAGAAATTCCCATATTGAGCATCTTCTGTATTGTTTGTTGAAAACTGTGTTAAAATAAGTGACTGCAGATTCTTTCAAATCACTGGTGAACCCTTCAAAAATTCGGAATATGCAGAAGTGGAGGCACAGGCCTACATGTATCCAACTAAAATGTTACAACAATACATAACCATGCTTATGAAAATCTAGCAGATTGCAGAGAGTGGAACAATAAAAACGTACTGAGAGTTATTTTTATAGGCCTAATTAAAACTATTTTCACCAGCACTAAGCATTTAAGAATATTAAAATGTGCGTATCACAACAGTATACTGTATACATGATCGTTTCCTTTCATTATCAACTCAATCTATATGCTGATCACACAACAATAATCTACTGTGATGTAATCAAATGAGCAAAACAGGCTTCAACACGTAACAATGGCACCAAAACTACTAGAAAAGTCTCCTTATCACATCAACTTCACATAAAAACTTATTCGATCTGTATATTCTGACATTTGATAACTTTTTGCCACGTATTACACATATCCTGCTACCTATGTAAACAAAGCACACGCGCTTACAACAACCTGTTGCAACACTGAGAGACGCATAGTTTCACGATAACTAATGTAACTTAAACATTTAACCCTGGATATATATCTGTGAAAATATTACAAAGACTATTAGGCAAATTAAGTCGACAGTGTTGTGTTTAACCCAGCGACGAGCCCAAAAAAAACAAGTGCACGGGAATATTTACATACCGATATCGTGTTGTTGAGTCTAAGCAGATTGTAGCTCTCACTCGCTCCCGGTGAATCTGGTCTAATGCCCCACCTTACTCGCAGCTGATTTTTTTTTTTTTTTTTGTTTAGACAGTGAAAGCAGCGCTGTGCGAAGCCACACCTATTGTCACATGATTGGACAGTGTAAAGCAGCGCTGCTTCACACTCTCCAATCAGATGCAACTAACCAGGTGAGTACTAAAGAAAAGTTGCCCCAAACGCATCACACCAGAGATTAACAGGGCGTCTAATTAAAGTTTTGAAATATTATATAATATTATATATATTCTATTCACTTTAAATTCAGTAATAATAAATTATATGATATAAGTACATGAAGTAAGTTTTTTTCCCCACCCAAAAAACAGCTGGCTGTCTGTGTGTGTGTGTGTGTTGTGTGTGTGTGTTGTGTGTGTGTGTTGTGGTGTGTGTGTGTGTGTGTGTTTCACTGAAAAACACTTTTTTAAAAGGGGCCATTTTGTGTCTACCCCATGGGCTTTCTTAGTGTGAAAGACTGAAAACAGTTCATGTCGTGGATTTACATACATTAATGTATTTGACTTCTTTTCTTTTTTTTTTATTGCAAGGAACGGAAACATACAAAGAATAAGCATACATCACATAATATTAACCACAACAATAAAATGGAAACAAATCACAAAAAGAATAAAATAAAAATAAAGATAAGAGGGCCATCATCTAAACATGATTACATGAAGAGATCAAAGGCATAGCAAATCCTAACAGTCCTTATAGCTTTCTTATTAGTAGATACTGAAATTACATTCAAATAATTTTCCATTTCTTTTAGAAAGACAGAGAAGACAGGTTTACAGGTGGAAAATTTGCATTTGTGAATGTGAAATTTGCTTAGGAAAAAAATTAAATTAATAACAAAACAGATATTTTTGTTTGAGGGGTCGGAGTCATAATACCACAATATAATGTTTTTCATATGTACTGAGAAGCCTGGCAAAATCTTACACTTGACAAACACACCAATATCATCCCAAAACTTCTGAGTGTAATGTATTTGACTTCTAATGAACGCATTGCTTGCACACGTTACGTCATCTGTTGGATGTAAATTCTTGTTTAGGTTTTGTGTTGTGGCATGTCTGTGTGTGGCAGCTTTTCTATTTGTGATATTTCTGCACAGTAATTCCTATGTAGGAATGCTAAAATAAAACATATTGTTTCAAAGTTAAGATGCATGACTTTTAAATAATTGAGTGAGGTAGCCTATAAGTGACATACTTTATGTAAAACATAAATATCTCCTACAGGGGGCGCCAAAGTTCTTATAAAGCCTGACATTAGATATAACTTTTGATGAACTTTACGAGCCACGTTGTTTTTTTCCGGCAGAAAAAGCTACACGTTCTTTCCCTCATTTTTTCTAATTGACGGAAATCCGTTGTAGTAACGGAAAACTTGAATCCCTGTATATACAATATTAGAGTGTTTGCGGGAGCGGGACACACGTTGCAGGAGCGGGCGGTAATGGTCAGAAATTCAGCGGGAGCGGTCTTAAGAAAACGGTCCCGCTCAGGGCTCTAGGCTGCGCATCAACACACGCAGTGTTTTTTTTTTTTTCACGCTACCCCATCTCCACCCCCAGTCATTAGTGCCGTTTCGTTGTCTTTGACAGAACATACAGGATCATTTTTGAAATAGCGCCATAAAATTGATTTCAAATTTAATTCAAGCACCTATGTTTGTTTTCAAGTACTTTCCAAGCCTTGAATCCATATGTCTGAAATTCAAGTACTTTCAAGAAGCGTGGGAACCCTGTGCATTTTAATATTCACAGACACTAGTTCATATCGTGATTCAAATTAAGTGTCAGACCTACTTTTGATTTATTCGTCCAAAATTGACGCAGTACTTGTTGGTACCATGGCATTCCGCTCTATAGAGTAAATTACGTTTTTATGAATGGACTCCGCGATCCCGTCCGCGTTTTGGCAGAAACCATATGACATTTAGACCACCCATTCAGAACATTTCAGCTTGCCCTGTGTGTTGTTTGAACGAGTTGCAGGGGTGAAATCACGTCACAGCGTTTCTCTTTCTCTCTCTGTAGCATATGTGCACAGACTGATTGATTTAACGTGAATCGGTACTCCGTAGTACCGACGAAATTCGGTCGGTACCCAACCCTATATAAAAGGGAATCAAATTTCTTAATTTGTTTGATGGTGACACGCTGTTGTCCTTTCAACAGCGGCAAGATACATTTAACATCCCAAAACAGCATTTCTTTCGTTATCTACAAATTAGATAGTTATCTACAAAGAGTTTTATACAAAACTATATCCCTGGTTTTTCCCCTAGCTTGTCAAAATCTCCAATGGTTTATTAATTAAATTTAAGCAAGCAAGTTAAGAAATTATTTCTGCAGTTTATTTCTTATTTCTCACACATGCAGGTCTTCATGCTTTTAGAAATGTGTGGGAAAAAGATTTTGATAGCATCCCTGAGAACAAAGAGTGGGAGAAGGCCTTAAAACATATGGGCAGGATGTTTATTTGCAACAAAGCAAGAGAAAGACAGTATAAAATTGTCCATCGCTTGCATTGGACCCCAAACATTCTTAAAATGAATATGCAAAGGTCATCAATTTGCTCAAAGTGTAAGAGTAGTTTGGTACGCATAGCCATATATTTTGGTTGTGTCCGTTAATCTCACGATTTTGAAGCAAGGTTCAAAGGAGATTAGAGAACATATCTGGTTATACTATATGTAGAGAGACCCTTGGTTCTTCATCCTAGGTTTGGTACACAGTAATTCAACACTTGCACCAGGGGACACAACTCTTGCTCAGAATTTGCTTTATTGCCCTAAGATGTATCTTACTTAATTGGATTAAAGACAAACCACCATCCATTCACCAGTGGTTTCGAGATATTTACAATATACTTCCATTTGAAAGAATTAGTGCATCACTTAAGGGGAATGTGGACACTTTTAGATATATCTGGTCTTCTTTTTTTTTTGCCATCTTAGCAGACTCAACTAAAGAAACTTTAGAGCTCGGCCAGGTAGACATTTATGTATGCACACTATCCTGGGGGTGTGGTGGGTAGGTGTGTTTGTATTGGGGGTTTTTTAATGTAATTTTGATGTGTATTATTTTGTATGTTATTCCTGTTAAAAACCAATAAACTTGGTCTCTGCAGGGTCCTTTTTTTTTTTTTTTTATAGTAAGGCTGGGTGGTAAAAAAAAAAAAAAAAAGTTGTGCTCTTGAGTGAACGTTGCAGAAGCCAGACAATTATTGTGGTTTTATCATCAGACTACTCAATCATAAGAACATGGCACACACTTGCCAAACAGGAGAACATTTCACACAATACCACATGTTTGGTCTCTTAGAAAGGCACATTTGACAGTAGCTTAAGTTGGGCGTGTAACAACCTAAAATTTAAGTAGTCTGACTGTTTGATTTAGGATTAAAAACACTGGTCTTCCATTTAGATCATGTTAACCATAGATAAAATCATGCATTGCACCTCGCTATCATGGTTAAACATTTTTTTTTTTTAAAGTAATTATATTGTTTCTATGGCATTTGTAATGAAAAACAGTATCCTACTATAATAATAGTATAGTATAATATAATAAAATGCAATATGAATCTCACATTTCTGCCAAAATACCATGGTTACAGTTAGTGTTACTACAGTAATTCCATGGCAAATGGTTTGTGCAAATTGGATTTGTGAATCGAAAAGCCTTCTAAATTGGATCATTGTGATGGCATGATTCTCCTGTATTCCACATCACTGTTGTTAAGAATGTCAGTGGTGTTTCACCTGGGGCGGGTTGCATAAACTGCTTAGACTAGTCTTCAAAAGTTAAACTTAAACTTAAAAAGACCAAGACTGGTCATAATTACAATTTGTAATACATAATACAATTTTTTGTACATAATTTGTCAGTTACAAAAAGGTAGATTGGTCTACTGTGAATCCAAAAAATAAGACTGATTACCCCTTGGCTAACTGCTAGTTAGTCAAACTAGTTTGTAAGTTTGTTTGTAGTTTGTAAGTTTTCCGTGTTTAAGTGCTCGGTCATCGGGTCCCCGGTGCATATACCAACCCAGGAAACGTGAAAAAGATTAACCCAGTAACTTTGTTTTGGTAAGCCTATTTTTGCAAGTTTCTGAAAAAAACGAGCGTGTCAGATTTCGCTCCTTTTGTGACGTGGCAAAGGCAAAGGGATCTTAATATAATATCACCGCCCCTCCGCACGTTTCCACCCACGGCGGTGCCATTGTATTTTCACAAGCGACAACGTTGTACCAGTTCTAGCACCATGCCAAAAGTTCGAGCAAAGCATGCTAACTGTTCTATCATTAGAGTCCCACACCTTGGTTAACTTCAAATTCAAGGACCTTTCAAGGACTTTCCAGGTCCAATACCCTCAAATTCAAGGACTTAATGTGGGGACACATTTCAAGTGAGAGCAAGGTTACATCGTGTTACCTTGTAAGATACATTGTTACAGCTTTCATGTGTCAAACACAACTATGCAAAAAAGGTTCTTTTTTTTTTGGCCATATGACAGAGATTGGATATTCTATTTGACGTATTTCTGTTTTGCATGGATTTTATTGAAAAGATCTTAGGCTCATGTAACCAGAAGTTTTAAGATATATGAATATGCTTAAGTTCTTCTTGCCTCATGGGTTTACATCATCTTAACAAGCAAAGCAATTCAACATTAATTTCACGGTGTGTCTGTGAAACGTTGAGGTAACATCGTAGTAGTTTCGTAAGCGCGTGAATGTCATGGCAATGTACCTCACGTGGGAAACACTTAAAGGTCCCCTGAAGTGCCTTGAAACACGCAGCGTTATTCTATGTTATGTAATTTCAACTGAAACAGTAAGACAGGGCGGTACATATCGAGTAGCCCCGCCCCATTTTTAAAATAGCCAGTAGCATTTTGTTTATATCTGCACAGGGCATGCAGAGTCATTGAGCTCGGTAAAGCCGCATTTGACAGCCACAGTCTAATAGATTACCCCTAGATTCAATATGAAACTCTTAGTAAAACAAAATAGTGATCATAATCATGCTGAGGCTGTGTAGTTTTAAAAGTGTTTAATATATGCCGACTCGCGCATATGACCCGCTCCGTGCGTTCGAGTCTTTGGACCGGAGTCCAAATCCGGATCAGACTGTGCGTGCTGCCGCGGTTCGCGTGAAACCAAACCTCATTTGCCCCAATCGAAAGCATATTTACACTGTCTGAATCGTTCCCTATCACCTACACTGTACACTACGTGCCATTCACTGTACAGGAAATACTACACTGTGAACAAAGCGACCAATCTCAGCCGGCGCTTTCCTTTTCAAAACAAAAAAACAAAAAAAAACAGTCTATTTATAGTGTAGCGGGCGGGCGCTTCAAATCGAAAGAGTATTTGATGGTCAGCAAGATTGATTGAAACCCAAGTATAGGTGGAGTCCAAAATCGTTGATCCTTTTTGGCGGAAGTGACTAACTGCAAGCTTTGAATGCTTATATCTTCTAAATCCAAATTTTGTTACTGTTTTGGAGCACAATGCCTTATAGATAAACTTAAGACTAACAAATTGATACTAACACCCAAAAAACTTAAAATTTGATTTCATGGGGACTTTAACGGTAACATTTAAAGTGCCGTAACTATGTAAATCATGCAAGATAGTATGCATAGGCCACAAAGTGTTATCGAAATAACACATTAGCAGACCAGAGGGAATAATATGGGATTTTTTCCAGAAAACTTCTTGCACAAAATAAATTCAAGCACTTTTAAGGACCTGTATCTATGTATGTTTATTTTCAAAAACTTTCCAGGGCCTTTAACTTTTTTTTTTCAGATTCACAAACTTTCAAGGTTCAAGACCCGTAGGAACCTTAGAGGTCCAGGCCTCAGAGCGAGGACAAGAGGAGCAGTGGATTTATTTATTGACTGTTAGTACGCTGCGACCACTCAGATTAATAAAAAAAAGTGATTACTTCCCCTCGGGTTACCTTCACGACATACCGACTGTCATTCTGTAACATTCATGTGTTTTTAAAGGGGTCATATGATGCAATTTCAATTTTTCTTTTCTCTTTGGAGTGTTACAAGCTCTTGGTGCATGAAGAATCTGTAAGGTTGCGAAAGGTGATAAAGTCTCAAATTCCAAAGAGATATCTTTATAAAAGGTACAGAGTCAGACACGCCTACCCTAAAACGGTCATTAACATGCCCCCCCACCTATTACGTCACGATGTGGAAGATTGCATAACGCCGCCAATGTTCATGCAAAACAAGGCTTAACTTTATCTCGCTGTAGTATTGTGTTGCATGCCGCCATGGCGTGACAGGCGCTGTGTGTTTCGTTGTGAATAAGGGCCACCCACCAACAGACCTTAGTTTGGCCTTCCAAAAAATGGACACCGCTACCATAGAAAATCACACCGTGGTTAAGTTGTATTTACAACACTGTGCCAGAAACAGTTCAACCCAAAATTCAGATGTGTGCAGCACATTTTATGGAGGACGGTTTACTGATCCTGGGAGAGTAACGTTAGACTACAATGCCGGCTGTTCTGACTCACGAACTGCAAGTACCTTTTTTATATTTAAAGAGTTTTTATAATTTTATATATTTAAAGCGAGTTTTCGGGCAGTGTAGAGTAGCGCTTGTTGTTTGTCATTTCTCTTATCACAAATGCAGAAAGGGTTTTATGTTTACGCGGCGCGATGCAACGGAACATGTAAAAAGACAGTATAAGTAATTATAATACATAATTATGTCCCCACTGGATGCAACGAACGCCTCCGTTTATAATGGGTTTTCATGTTTTTGAATCATCGCTCCGGCCGCACAAGGCATCAACAGTATGTGAGGGGCATAAACATTTCCGTCTCACGCTTGAGGTACTT
>JADLZN010001064.1:0-90804 GCA_018155175.1 Sinocyclocheilus anophthalmus | reverse complement strand
AAAAAAAACAAAACACAACACAACAAAACAAAACAAAAAACACAAAACAAAACATAACATAACATGTAACAATATAATATAACATAACCTAACATAACATAACATAACATAACAAAAAATAACAAAACATAAAACAAAACAAAACAAAAAAAAAAAAAAAAAAAAAACAAAATGAAACTTAAACTAACACCAACGAATAGCATAGCCATAGAAAACATAACATAACATAACATGACATAAAACATAACATAACATTAAACATAACATAACATAACATAACATAAAACAAAACAAAACAAAAAAAAAAAACAAAACAAAACAGTAACAGAACATAACCATAAATAACATAACATAAATAACATAAATAACATAACAAAACATAAAATAACATAAACCTAACAAAAAATTAAAAAACCGCAACGCAAACGTAAAAGTAACGTAACATTTAACATGAATAAACATGACACAAACATAATAACAAAAAATAACAAAACATAAAAACATAAAACAAACACAAACAAAGCATAGCATAGCCTAGTACATAGCATAGAATAGCATAGCATTAACCTAAAAAAATAAAACATATAAACAGAACATTTAACATAACAGAACATAACAAAAACAAAAACGAAAACATAACAAAAAAAACCAAAACATAACACAACCAAGTAAAGTTCAACATAAACATATAAACATAACAAAACATAAAAAAAACATAAAAACAAAAAATAACAAAACTAAACTACACAAGCATAAATAACATACAACCAAACCAACACTAAAACAAACAAAACCAAAAACCAAAACAAAACAAAACAAAACCAAAACAAAAAAAAAACAAAACAAAACAAGGCAAAACAAAACAAAACAACAAAGCAAAACAAAACAAAACAAAAAAAAAAAAAAAAAACACAACATAACAAAACAATACCATAACATAACATACAATACCATAACATAACATAACATACAATACCATAACATAACATACAATAACATAACATAACATAACATAACAAAACATAGCCATAGGGGGCATAGCATAAGCATAGCATAGAAGAACGTAACCTAACATAAACATAACATAACTAACTAACAAAACAAAAGATAACGTAACAAAAAATAACAAAACATATAAAAAAAACATAAAACAAAACTAAACTAAACAAAGTATAGCATAGCATAGCATAGCATAGCATAACATAACATAACATAACATAACATAACATAACAAAACAAAACAAAACAAAACAAAACATAACGTAACAAAACATAGCAAAAAATAAAAAACCCGCAATGCAACGCAACGTAACGTAACGTAACGTAACATAACATAACATAACATAACAAAACATAACATAACATAACAAAAAATAACAAAACATAAAACAAAACAAAGCAAAAAAAAATAGCATAGCATAACCTAAACATACACAAAACAAACCAAACATAAAAACAAAAACAAAACAAAGCATAACATAAACAAAAATAACAAAACATAAAACAAAGCATAGCATAACATAACATAACATAACATAATTCATTTGAACATAACATAACATAGCAAAAAATAAAAAACCGCGACGCGACGTGATGTGACGTGACGTGACGGGACGTGACATGACAAAACAAAAACATAACATAACATAATATGACATGACATTATATAATATAATATAACATAAACATAACATAACATAACATAACATAAAACAAAACAAAACATAGCATAGCATAGCATAGCATAACATAACATAACATAACAAAACTAAACAAAACATAACGTAACAAAAAATAACAAAACATAAAAAAAAACATAAAACAAAACTAAACTAAACAAAGCATAACATAACATAACATAACAAAACAAAAAATAACGTAACAAAAAATAACAAAACATAAAACCCATAACAAACGCATAGCCTAGCATAGCCGAAACAAACATAACACAGCTAGCAATACATGTATAAACAAAACAAAACAAACCAAAAACAAGACAAAACAAATTAACAAAAATAACAAAAAATTAAAACGAACGTAAGTAACGTAAAGTAACATAACATAACTAACGAACAAAAACATAACATACAAAGCATAGCAATAGATTAGCATAGCATGAGCAAGCATAGCATAGAAGATCATAATCATAACATAACATAAAACCAAAACAAAAAGATAACGTAACAAAAATAAACAAAACATATTAAAAAAATAAACAAAACTAAACTAAAACAAAAGTCTAGCATAGCATCGCAGGCATTAGCATAGTAACATAAACTAACATAACAAACTAACAAAGTATAGCAAGCATAAAACAAAAACAAAAACAAAACAAAACAAAACAAAACAAAACAAAAAACACACATAACAAAACATAACAAAAAATAAAAAACCGCAACGTAACGTAACGTAACGTAACATAATAATGACTAACAATGACAAAACAAAAACAAACAAAACAAAAACCATACAGAACAGAAACATAAATAAACTAAATCAACATAACATAAACATTAACATAACATAAACAAACAAAAATAACCAAAAAATAAAACAAAATATAACAACACAAAAACAAAGCATAGCATAGATAGAGATAGCAAATATAAACATAAACATAACCATAACAAAACATAAAACATATTAACATTAAACAAAATAAAAACAAAGATCACAAAACAAAAAAGCAACACAAAGAAACAAAAAACACAACACAACAAAACAAAAAAAACAAAACAAAAACAAAACAAAACAAACAAAACAAAAACTAACATAACATCAAATAAACAATAACATACCATAACAAAAAAAAGAAAGTAACAAAAAAACACAAACATATAAAAAAAACATAAAACAAAACTAAACTAAACAAAGCATAACATACGCATAGCCTAGCATGCATAGCATAGCATAACAGAACATAACCTACTCATAAAATAACAAAATAACCAAAAACATAAAAACATAAACAAAACAAAACAAAGCTAGCATAGCTAGAATCGCATAAATAACAATAACATAAAACAAAAAGCTAAAGCATAAAACAAACAAAAACAAAACAAAACAAAACTAACAAAAAAATAACAAAACAAAAACACAACGCAACGTAACGTAACATAACATATAACATAACAAAAAATAACAAAACATAAAACAAAACAAAACAAAACTAAACTAAACAAAACATTAAATAACCTAAACATAACATAACAAACAAACAAAACAAACAAAACAAAACAAAACAAAACAAAAAAAACAAGACAAAACAAAAAAAAAAAAACAGACAAAACAAAAAAAAAAAAAAAAAAAAAAAAAAAAAAAAAAACATAGCATAGCGTAGCATAGCATAGATAGAATAGAATAGCTAACAAACATAAACAATAACATAACAACATAAACATAAATAACATAACAGAACCTAAACAAAGCATGCATAGCATAGATAGCATAGCATAACGTAACATAAAATAACATAACATAACAAACAAAAAAATAACGTAAAACCAACATAACAAAACATTATCAAAAAAAACATAAAACATACTAACTAAAACAAAGTATAAGGCATAGCATAGCAGCTAGCATAGCATGCATACCTAACAACATACAAACATACAATAATTAACTAACATAACAGAACATAAAACATAACAAAAAAAACAAAACAAAACAAACAAAAAAAAAACATAGCACAAAGTACACAAAAAACCCGCCACTGCAACGCAACGGTAAGTAACGTAACGTAACATAACATATAACATAACATAACATATAACAAAACATAACATAACATAACAAAAAATAACAAAACATAAAACAAAACAAAGCATAGCATAGCATAACATAACATAACATAACAAAAAATAACAAAACATAAAACAAACAAAAAAAAGCATCCATAACAAAAAAAACAAAAAAATAAAACAAAACAAAGCATAGCATAGCATAACATAACATAACAAAACATAACATAACATAACATAACATAACAGAACATAACATAACATAACATAACATAAAACAAAACAAAAAACGCGACGCGACGTGATGTGGACCATTGCGGGACGTGGACGTGAGTTCGTGAAGGACATGACAAAACAAAACATTTCATATACTAAACTATGTTGTTATAACATAACATAACATAACATAATCTAACATAACATAACATATCATAACATAACATAACATAACAAAACTAAACAAAACATAACGTAACAAAAAATAACAAAACATAAAAAAAAACTAAAACAAAAAACTAAACTAACAAACAGCATAGCATAGCATAGCATTAGCATGCTAGCATTAGAATAACATGAAACATAACAATAACATAACCATAAATAACAAACAGAACAAGCATAGCATAGCATAGCATACATAAAATTAACAAAAGCATCGCATAGCATGTCATAACCAAAACAAACAAAAACATAAAATACAAAAAATAAAAAAACCGCAACGAAACGAAAGTAACGTAACGTAAAAATAACATATAAACCTAAGAAAAACATAACATAACATAACATAACTAACATAACATAACATAACATAACATAACATAACATAACATAACATAACAAAGCATAGCATAGCATAGCATAGCATAGCATAGCATATCATAACATAACATAACATAACAAAACAAAAGATAACGTAACAAAAAATAACAAAACATATTAAAAAAACATAAAACAAAACTAAACTAAACAAAGCATAACATAACATAACATAACAAAAAATAACAAAACATAAAACAAAACATAACAAAACATAACAAAACAAAACAAAACAAAACAAAACACAACACAAACAAAACAAAACAAAACAAAACAAAACAACACACAACGTAACAAAACATAACAAAAAATAAAAAACCCGCAATGCAACGCAACGTAACGTAACGTAACTTAACATGACATGACATAACATGACAAAACAAAACAAAACAAAACATAACATAACATAACATAACATAACATAACATAACAAAAATAACAAAACATAAAACAAAACAAAACAAAAAAAAAAAAGCATAGCATAGCATAGCATAACATAACATAACATAACAAAAACATAAAATAACATAGCAAAAAAATAACAAAACACAACACAACAAAACAAAAACAAACAAAACAAAAAAACATAAATAAACATAACAACATAAACATTAACATAAACCAAAAACAAACAAAAAGGATAACGTAACAAAAAAAAACAAAACATATAAAAAAAACAAAAAACAAAACAAACACTAAAACTAAATCAACTAAAACAAAGCATAGCATAGAATCGCTAGCATAACATAACATAACATAACATAACATAACATAACATAGCATAACATAACATAACAAAAAACAAAAAACATAACAGAACATACCAAACAAAACAAACAAAAACAAAAACAAAAAAACGAACATAGCAAAACATAACAAAAAATTTAAACCGCAACGCAACGTAAGTAAAGTAACATAAAAAACGACATAAATAACATGGACAAAAAAAACATAACTAACATAACATAAATAACATACCAAAAAATAACAACATAACAAAACAACACAAAAACAAAAGCTATAGCAAGCATAGCATACGCATAACATAACATAACTACATAAACATAAACATAAAACAATAACATAACATAACAAACAAAAAAAACAGAACACAACCTAACAAAAAAATAACCAAAACAAAACACAACGAACCCGTAAGTAACAGAAACATATAAACATAACAAAAAATAACAAAACATAAAACAAAACAAAACAAAAACTAAACCCGAAACAAAGCATAACATGAACAAACATAACAAAAACAAAACAAACAAAACAAATAACAAGGACCAAACAAAAAGAAACATAACAGAACATAACAGAACATAACCAAAAATAACAAAAACGATGAAAACAAAAACAATAACAAAACATACAAAACAAAACAAAGCATAAACAGAACATAACATCAACATAAAGAATCATAACAGAAAAAGATAACGAGAACAGAACCTAACATAATAATGAAAACATATAACATAAATAACATTAAATTACATAACATAGAACTAACAAACATAAAACATATTAACATACATCACAGAACATAACTAAACATAAAGAACATAACCTAACAAACAAAACAAAACAAAACAAAACAAAACATAACAAAAAATAACAAAACAAAACACAACGCAACGTAACGTAACATAACATATAACATAACAAAAAATAACAAAACATAAAACAAAACATAACAAACTAAACTACACAAGCAGCACATAACATAACAGAACAAAACAAAACCAAAACAAGACAAAAACATAACAGAACATAACAAAAATACAAAAACTAAAACCAAACTAAATCTAAACAAGCCTAGCATAGCATAGCAAACTAACTAACCATACATAACAAAAATAACAAACATAAAACTAAACTAAACCAAGCATAGCTAGCTAGATAAATAACATAACATAAATAACAAAAATAACAAAACATAAAAACTAAACTAAACTAAACAAAGCATAGCATAGCATAGCATAACATAGCATAACATAACATAACATAACATAACAACATAACATAACATATAACATAACATAACATAACATAACAAAGCATAGCATAGCATAGCATAACATAACATAACATAACATAACATAACATAACATAACATAACATAAAACAAAACAAAAAACATAACACAACACAACACAACACAACACAAGCATGCAAGCATAGCATTAACATAGATAACATAACATAACATAAATAACATAAACACAAAATAACAAAACATAAACTAAACTAAACAAAGCATAGCCATACATTAGCCTAAAAATAGCACAACATAATCATAACAAAAAATAACAAAACTTAAAAACAAATAAACTAACAGAGCCATAGCATAGCATAGCATAGCATGAAAATAACAGAAACGAACATACCAAAGAAACAAAAATACACAAAATAAAACTAACTAAACAAACACAAAGCATAGCATAACATAAAAAAACATAAACATAGCATAAAATAAAAACATAACAAAACAAACAAAACAAAACCTAAAACTAAACGAAACTAAACTTAAAAATAAACATAACAAGCATAACATAACATCAACAAAACAAAACAAAACATAACATGTCAGAAATTTTGTTGCTCATGAGTTTACTATTATTTACTACACTCATAAATAAATAAATTATAAATACATTTTATTAATCATTTGTATTGCCATCAATGCTTCATGAAGAACCTTTAACAATTCCATTGCACAAAAGGTTCTGTTAAAATAAAATTAAAATTAAATTAAATAAAATATAAAAATTATAATAAATAAAAGTTAACATGGCTTAATGAATGGGGGAAGCATTTACACATTTATGCTGATCACAAGTTTAATATGATTTACTATACTTCAAAATAATGGTGGATATATATTGTTTATATGGTATGTTTTGATTTATAAAATAAATTAAAAGAAATGCGTAACATAACGTAACGTAACATAACATAACATAACAACATAAAACAAAACAAAACAAAACATAACTCAAAACATAACATTCAGACAAAGATTTTTTTTAACCACAGTATTAAAAATATCTATACACGTTAAATGTTTACCCATAATTATTAATTTTTGTTTTTTGTGGATCCTGATAAATCACTACAAACACAAATGATGTATCATTCACTTGTAGGGTTGTTTTGGCTTTCGTACAGCGCATAGTTTCTGAACATGCACAGTGGCATGCATGTAAAGTGCATTTTGCGTGATAGTGTTTCAGCACCATCAACACCAGCTCATTCATCACAACAGCCACTGAATAATCAAAGAATAATCCGGATGAACTGTGAAAGAGCATTAGATCTGTTCAGCTCCTCAATCATAGATTGATTTGATAATCATCCCATTCACACATATTGTTTAGTTAAAGTCACACAGAAATTAAGCTGATGCTCCTATTCATAGAGTATAGGAGAACACTGCCTCCCTGTGGATTTAAACACACACACAACAACACACACACACACACAACACACAACACACACACAACACACTCTCTCTCTCTCTATCCACTCACCACACACACACACACGCACACACACACACGCTCACACACACACACACATACACACACACACACACACACATATTACACTCAAATGCCGCGCGCACACACACTCACACACACACACAAACACGCACACGTTTGTTTCTGTGAATTGTGGGGACATTCCATAGGTGTAATGTTTTTTTATACTGTACAAACTGTATGTGATATTGCCCTACACCAACCCTACCCCTAACCTACCCCTCACAGGAAACTTTCTGCATTTTTACATTCTCAAAAAAACTCATTCTGTATGATTGATAAGCTTCAAAAATGTCCCCAAAAGGTCCAAATTTACTAGTATTACTATACTTGTGGACATTTGGTCCCCATAATGTAGGGAATACCAGGTACACACACACACACACACAGACACACACACACACACACAAACACACACCACACACACACACACATCTCTTCTCTTCTCTCACAAAACCACACCACACACAATATACACTCACATGCGCGCGCACACACACAACACAGACACACACACAGACACACTGGTTTCCATGTTTTATGGGAC
The DNA here is from genome assembly GCA_018155175.1 of Sinocyclocheilus anophthalmus. Classification (NCBI taxonomy): domain Eukaryota; kingdom Metazoa; phylum Chordata; class Actinopteri; order Cypriniformes; family Cyprinidae; genus Sinocyclocheilus; species Sinocyclocheilus anophthalmus. The sequence continues at coordinate 82,153 of JADLZN010001064.1, read as the reverse complement.
ATTCCATAGACGTAATGGTTTTTATACTGTACAAACTGTATGTGCTATAGCCCTACACCAACCCTACCCCTAAACCTACCCCTCACAGGAAACTTTCTGCATTTTTACTTTCTCAAAAAAACTCATTCTGTATGATTTATAAGCTCAAAAATGTCCTCAAAAATGTCCCCAAAAGGTCCAAATTTACTAGTATTACTATCCTTGTGGGGACATTTGGTCCCCATAACGTGATACATACCAGGTACAAAACACAAAAGCAGACACACAAACACACACCACAAAATCAGACACAACAACACAAACACCACACACACACACAACCTCAGACAAAACCACACAAACCACCACACTCACATCACACACACACACCCAAACTCAGACACACACACACACACGCACGCATCTACAAGAACTATGACTTCTGACTGAGATTCTGGGTTATGAACATCCTCAGTTTCAAAATGTTACTAATATATTTTTAAAATACTTTTAATGAAAGAGTTCCAGCAGGAAAACTGTAAGTTTATCAACAGATCTGTCACTGTTCAATTTCAAACGATTTGTAAAACTTTACAAGTTTTCTTGTAAAGATGTCAATATGTTACAAAAGTAAATGATTAATAGTTGGTTTTTCTCACCTTTATCATTTAAGCTGGTGAAAATGAATTTCCAGACGAAGTCCTCAAATGCAGGTTTACACACATCTGCCTAAAAAACAAACAAACAAACAAATTAATTAGGGCTGGTCAGTTAAGGTGTGAACGTAATTAATAGTTATGAAAAAATAACGGCCCCAAAATCTGTACTCAATTACATTTCAATACAGGGCCTGAAAAATGTCCCTAAAACGCAAGATACTGGGGTAAAAATGCCCCTGTATGAATTTTTGTCTCATATTTATATCATGATATGATAAATGATAAGCGATATCACATGAGCATGCAGCCAGAGCAATATCAGACGAGTGCTGTTTATGTCCTGAATATCATGAGTTTAAATGCGATTTTATACAATAGTTCAGTAAATAAGAAGTTAATATTGTTATATTTTAAACACAATATTATGTTTTTGCTCAGTTTTGCAGAGAACACATTACCTTTAAAGCCACAGCTGAATTGTTTCGCGTCCCCGAGCAGCAAAGCGATGTTTAGTTTCTGAATGAATCCGCGTTTTGAACGAATCGTGTGAATCAATGACTCAAAAAGCATTCGTAAAAGAGGAGTTTACTTCATGCCTGAAGAAAATCGCCGTTAGAACGAACGTGTGAATCAATGACTACAAAGATATTCGTTAAGAAAGCCTTTACTTCATTCCAAATGAATCAGACGTTTGAGGAATCGTGGAAACAATGGACTCAAGCTATCGTTAACGGGAGAGGCCGTTTACTTAATCATGAAGGAAGCAGCCGTTGGAATGAAATAGTGTAAATCACTGGATTCAAAGCCTATTCGTAAAGAGAGCTGTTTACTTTATTCCAGAATGAATCAGCCGTTTGAAGGAATTGTGTGAATCAATGACTCAAAGCCCATTCGTAAAGAGAGCCGTTTACTTCATTCCTAAATGAATCAGCCGTTCGAACGAATCAGTTGAACAATGACTCAAAGCCCATTCGTAAAGAGAGCCGTTTACTTCATTCCTGAACGAATCAGCCGTTCGAACGAATTGTGTGAATCAATGACTCAAAGCCCATTCGTAAAGAGAGCCGTTTACTTCATTCCTGAACGAATCAGCAGTTTGAAGGAATCGTGTGAAGTTCAATGACTCAAAGGCCTATCGTAAAGAGAGACGTTTTAGTCATTCCTGAACGAATCAAGCCGTTCGAAGAACGTGTGATCAATGACTCAAAGCCATTCATAAAGACAGCCGTTTACTAATTCCTTGACCAAATCAGCCGTAGAACGAATCTGTGATCAATGACTCCAAGAATATTCGTAAGAGAGCGTTTACGTCATTTCTGAACGAATCAGCCGTTTGAATGAATCGTGTGAATCAATGACTCAAAGCCCATTCATAAAGACAGCCGTTTACTTCATTCCTGAACGAATCAGCAGTTTGAAGGAATCGTGTGGAAGCATGACTCAAAGGCCATTCGAAAGAGAGCGTTTATTATTCCTGAACGAATCAGACGTTTGACGAATCGTTTGTGAATCAATGGACTCAAAGACCATTCGTAAGAGAGCCGTGTACTTCATTTCCTGAACAAATAAGCGTTTTGACGAATGTGTGAAATGAATGATCAAAGCCAATTCGTTAAAGAGAGCGTTTACTCATTCCTGAACGAATCAGAGTCGAACGAATTGGTGAATCAATGATTCAGTAGCCCGTTCATAGAGAGCCGTTTACTTCATTCCTGAACGAATCAGCCGTTCGAACGAATTGTGTGAATCAATGACTCAAAGCCCATTCGTAAAGAGAGTTACTTATTAGTTAATAATTTAGTTTCTTATTTAGATTATCATTTAATTTAAAAAAAAAATAATAATAATGATTGTAATAAAAACATTATTGGGATAGTTCACCCAAAAATTTTAAATTCGGTCATCATTTACTCAAACCTGAAGGACTTACTCTTGGGGAACATAAGTAATTTCGGTGTAACTACCGCGTTGGTACCAATGACTTTAATTGTTATGAACAAAAAATACTGGATATTTCTCACATTATCTTCTTTTATGTTCCATAGGCCGTTGTAGCCTAAATGTTTATGTGCAATACATTTTATGTTGAATCAAATAAAATACTTCTAAAGCTACAATTTGTAATGTCTACTCGATACTGTATATTTAAACGAAATAGCTTTAAATAATCTTTTGTAGCTTTTTTCACAGTCAAATTTATTTTGCGATTAATTAGATTAATTAATCGAAACCATGTAAGTAATTAGATTAAATTTTAATCGACTGACAGCCCTAAAAAATAAATAAATAAACTGTTGTTATTATTAATATTGTTATCAAACAAAAATAATAGACGGGAAACATTGTTTTGCATTAGAAAAGGTCACTATAGTCACAATTATTTAATAACCTATTTAGCAAAGGGTTAAAAGGTTCAAGGTTGCCTTTCAAAACAAATCCCGTCTTATATTGGTTACAGTAACATAGCATTGAGGAGGTCAGAGCTGACGGACAACGCAAGAACATGAGGATTTGAGAATCAACAACAAGAGCTTTGGGGTTAACTGGCCGCTGTATATCACCAATGATGTTCAGCAGCTATCAAATACAATATAGTTATACACAGATTCATGAGATCAATAACAAAAATAAATAAATAAATAAATAATAATATATATATATGTTTTTTTCTCAGAAAGAAACAATCAATTTTTAGGCCCCATATAGGGTTTTTTTAGTTTTGTTTGCATTTAGGCATTGCACATCTCAGAAAACTAAATTAATATAAATACATTGTATTTTATGGGATATTGAATGGAATCGGCTTTTAGTTGATCAAAATAATTAAATGACAATATATAAAGTATATTATATTTAAATATAAAATAAAAGAATATAATCATAATTTATCATCTGTCTATCTATATATATAGAGTGAGTGTTGCTATTATTTATTTATATTAGTATTATTATGAGGAGTAAATAACAAAATATATTGGTATAGACTGATACATAAAATGCTAAGAGGCTTGATCAAAGTATTTTTTAATTTATATAATTTTTCAGGTTTTGCCGTAAAGACAATATTTATTTATGTACATACATATGCAGTTTGTTTATTAGAGCTACAACAGTGCTTGATTCTTATTTTAAAAAAAATTTAATAAAAAGAATATTTTTCATTTTTTTATAAATTTGTACTTATCTAAAAAACCGTTATAGGGTTATTACACTTTGATATTGTACCTAGATTAAGGTTACGATCGTCTTCACCTTAAATAAATAAATAAAACAAATAAAAATAAAAAATGTTTGCAAATTTCTTTCCTGCTTTTTTAGTGACTTGTAATTCTCAAAAAATTGTCTTTTTTAATTTATTCATTGTTGATTAGTTTACAATCAATAAATAAATCTGTTTGGCCAAATTCTTGTATTAATTTATTTTATGTATGTATGTGAAGGTTTCTTCAGATGAGTATTTTGGTTTTCTGGATCATCAAACTCAGTAAGTAACTAATAAATAACTATTATATATTTAGCATTTATAAAAAGTATCAAATAATGTGGCATATTGTTCAAATTTATAAATAAATAAATAAAACAAGATTAATTTAAATTGTAAAGTTACTTTAATACTATTATTTGGTGCATTATTAGGATGATACAAAAAAATAGTATCATACAGTGCATTATTACCAATTGGTATGCCCTGACATAAGTAAATTTTTATTATATGAAAACAGATAAAGTATTTAGATTTCTGGAATCATTAAAATCACAGTTAAGTAAATAAATAATATTGCTAATTTATAAAAGTTATAATATAATCTAATATATGCTAAGATATGAAAGGCTACTTATCTAAAGTATCATATGATGTTGATTTCACCCCTTGTTCAAATAAAGAATAAAATAAATAAAAGTATTAATTTAAATTGTAAATTATAATTAATTATGTATTCATTCATGTTGCATATAGGCTAATAAATAAATAAATAATAGTATCATACAGCATTATTGCCTAAATGTGCTGCATGAAAATGAAGTACTTATTGATTCTTTATTTATATGAATAATTAAATAATTTATTTAATCGTTTATTTATATGAAAACATGATATATTGCAATTCACATAAATAGCCCCGAAGTGTGACAAATGCATTTTAACTCATTATTAATATAAGTTCATGCAAGTTTTTGTTTTTTGGCAATCTCCCCTCACACATAGCCTCTACCTGAGTCTCAGACAGCTGCAGCTTCTCCGCTGTTCTGCGTCTCTGACTCGCACCGAGGTATCTGTGCTTGCTGAAGGTCTTCTCCACACGGGGCCTTGGTTTCTCCTGCTCCAGCCATTTCTGAAGACGCTTGAGGAGCACCACTGAAGGCATCAGGAATAGCTCGTGGCGCACTTCTCCTGCTCCAGATCTTGTGCGTGCAAGCTCTGGGACAACCACTCCACGGAGAACTTCTTGAGCATGATGCTCCCTCCTAACAATTTGATCAGATGCATTCCTCCTGAACTGTATAGGCGCTTCTCCGCTCATTTGCATGAGTAAAGTTAAATTATAACTCTGTAATTGAAGTTAACAGATGTCGCAATGGGCTTGTTCACACGTTGGGTGTACTTGTGATATCCAGGCGCCGGCGTGTCTGAGCACCTCGTGTGTTCACGTCAAGTACCTGAGAAGAGCCATCAATGCACTGATATAATCAATAGACGAACATCATCCACTCAAGACAAGCTGTCCTCCATCAGCTGATGAAGTGAAGATGAAAGAGAGTCGGATTAAGTCCTGATCCCCATCACGCTCGAATCTGTCCCATCTGTGTCACTTCAGCACGCTTGTTTATTACATTAAATGCATCTTCACATATTAAGGGTTTGAAGTTTCTTCCCGCCATTGAGTTTGTATGAGGCACTCGGGGATGCTGAATTATAAATCTAGGCTACCTGTTGATAGTTGCATGCATTTTAAGAATATAGAGCGAGAGATACTAAACCGATGAGATGAACTGAGGATAACAATGAGATATGAGATCAAATGAAATTTAAGACTTATGAGATAAATTCCATGCACATGTTCAATTTCATTAAAAAAACATATGCTGCAGCCGTTTTAACTTCCACTAAATCTTTTAATTCTTAATAAAAAATCAATAAAAATACAGGGCTACTGATGAATGCTCTATAAAATCTAAATACTCTGAAGAATCTAGAATTCGACATAAGAAAGAATGAATGTTGGTTTAATAAATCCAGAAACAAAATACTCATCTACAGAATAATGTAACATCAAGATCTAAATACATTTATTTATTTATTTACTTACTTACTGATGCATCCAGAAACCAAAACACTCATCTGAAGAAGCTAATGCAACAATTAAATACATAAATAAATAAATAGCATGATATAATGTTGCATTACATGTTCAAATAAATATATAAATACTGCATTTATTTATTTACTGGTGATTTGATGGATCCAGAAACCAAAACACTCATCTGAAGAACCTAATGCAACAATAAATAAATAAATATATAAATGGATATATAATGTGCATTAAATTATGTATTTATTGATTTACTGATGATTTAATGAATCCAGAAACCAAAACATTCATCTGAAGAAGCCATAATGCAACATCAAGATACAAATAAATGCATTTATTATCATTATGTTATTCCGTTGTTACTTTAATGATGGTATGTAGATATGAAATCATCTCTCTATGAACCTGCATGATTGATTTTGCAAAATGATTATGAGTTATTAACCTAGCTAGTCACTCTTAATGTTATCAATGGGCTGATATTAGAAGGTGATCAATACTAACACATTTTATCACAGCTCCACTGTGTGAAACAACGCTTAAACACACACACACACACACACACACCCACACACACACACACACACCACACAACACACACACACACAACACACCCACAACCACTCGCACACACACACACACCTCACACACAACAAACACACACCACAAACACACACACACCCCTCGCACCCACACACACACACACTCGCACACACAAAAAAAACAAACACACACACACACACACACACACGCACACACACACACACACACACACACACACACACACACACCACACACACACACAACTCGCACACACACACACACACACACACACACAACCCAGACATGCTGGAGCCAGTCTGTTGGGATTATGTGGAGAGTGTAAACTCATCAATGGGCGACTTAATTAGGACTAATTGTTGACCATGATCTGCTCGTTAGGTCTGGTCTGAAGTGCGCAGAGCCGCGCGCAGTGTGAGACCGTGGCGCAGCGGATCAATGGCATGGCCTGGTTTGTTTAGGGTTTCTTTGGCGCCTACGTTTGATTTAAATACATCTCAGTCGTATTATATGCTATATACAAGCATAGTGTTCTCTGTGTATTAAAAGTGTTGATGCTGCATTATAGGTTTCTGTGTGGGACAGCTCTAACTCATATGTTCAACTAGTTTGACTATAAACTATATTTTATTCGTTTATTTATGCTATGCTTTATGCTACGTTTTTCATACCTAAAAAATACACCATAGTCACTAATATCAAGAGGAATCTATCGCTATTCACTCGTTTTCAAACCTGAACTGGGTTTAAAATAGTTAAATACACTGCTTTTCAAAAGTTTGGGATCAGTGAAGCTTTAAAAGAAGTCTCTTCTGCTCATCAAGGCTGCATTATTTGACCTAAAATACAGAAAAAGCAAGAATGTTGTTAAAATTGATTACATTTAAAATAAAGTTTTTTATTTTAAATACTCTAAAATGTAGTGTTTGCCCCCCTGTGATGCGCAGCTGTATTTTCAGCATCATTCCTCCAGTCTTCAGAGTCACATGATCTTCAGAAATCAGTATAATATGCTGATTTATTATCAGTGCTGGAAACTGTTGTGCTGCTTATTATTTAATTTTATTTATTTTGGAAGCTGTGAGACTTTTTCAGAACGTTTTAGAATAAAGTTAAAAGACAGCATTTATGTCAAATATAAATATTTTTTATCTTTAGTCTTTTTTTGTCTTTATCACATTTAAACCCATCCTTTTCTGATAAAAAGCATTCTAACATTTAAAAAAAAAAATGACCTGACTCCAAACTTTGAAATGTAATGTATATTGTTGCGAAGATTCTATTTGAATAAATGCTTTATTTTTATTATTATATATTAGAATATTATTGACATTTTATTCGCAAGCTAATCATTATTATAATAATAATTTAAATAATATAATTATAATAATATAATAAGATTTAATATTATAATAAATGCTGAATATTTTATTTTATTTATTTATGAACCTCGATATTTTTTTCAGGATTGTTGGCGGACTAAAGTAAAAAAGAACGCATTATTCAAATATAAATATTTTGATACTTTAATTTTTTTTGTCTTTCACCACTTTTTATTTAGCAATTTAAACATCCTTTCTGGATTAAAAGCATTATTAAAAACAATATACTGACTCCAAACTTGTGAAATGTAATGTATATTGTTGCAAAAGATTTCTATTTTGAATAAATGCTGTTTTTTTATTTTTTATTAATCAAGAAATCCTGAAAAACATTTTCAGGTTAGAAAAAAAAAACATTTTCACAATATTAATGATTAATTTATTGTATTTCTGACCAAATAAATGCAGCCATTTACTTATATTTTCCTTAACTTACGTAATGTATGTGCAGCAGTCCAAGAAAACACAGACTCGCATCAGTGTGTCACAGTATCCTTTAACTTCAAAGGAAACCGACTGAGATCAAACGCATTTGAACGACAGATATTTCAGATCGATTCACTTCAGATCAAATGTGAACTTTAAGCCTGGAATGGCTTTAACTTGAACACGAACACATCACCAGTAAAGCAAACTTAGGCATAAAACATACTTTATTTCTGATAATAAATAAACTCTTCTTTTTAATTAAACACTATTTTTACAAAGCATAACTGTACACATATTGCACACAGAATGTGATATATAAGTGTTTTATAAAGGAAGGTGTCTGTCTTCAGTAGAAATGTTGCCTCGGCATCATGAGGTGATGATGAGGAACCAGCATCTGATGCATCAGCGCGCCGTGAGGCGGAAACGGAAGTCGCTGTCTGTCGTAGCAGTGGTACTGAACAGGAAGCATCATCTGAGGCAGAAGATAGTCTGCGCGCATCTCCTGAACCTCCCGCTTCAGCTTCATCCTGCGGTTCTGGAACCACGTTCTGACCTGCAGAACAAAACAAAGATGCATTAAAAAAAATCGTTGCATTGTTCAAAACGCGACTTTTCAAATATTATCGGGGTATGCTTTATAGGTCAATATCTCAGTGTTACTTGTGAAATTTAGCTATCTTTTTTCAATGCATAAGAGGAAGCTTTTTTTATTCTCGATGATGCATTTAAACAAAGAGAATAGTCTCACCTGAGTTTCTGACAGATTGAGTTTCAACGCGGTTTTCACTCTTTCTCCCGCGTCCAAGTATTTGTGCTTGCTGAAGATTTTCTCCAGCTTGTCGATCTGCTCCGGAGTGAACTTGGTTCTGATTCTGCGCGACGCACATTCAGACGCGGCCGCTTCGCTTTCATAACCGGACGAATAGCCGCTGTTTTCTGAAACTGAGCATGAGATATAACATTAAAACACGCTCTGTTCACATTTGCATTAATCGGAAATGCATTGAAGCGCATTTACTTACAGCTTGGAGATGAGCAGTGTCTTGGAGTCGTGACCTCATTCTCCTTAATGGTCTCTGGTTTCTGTTCAACTTTGGCAACCTTTGGTTTTGGCTGCAGATAAACCTTGTCGTAGGATGTCGGAGGTCTCGGTTGAACCAGACACGGCACGTGCGGCCTGTGCGTCGTCTTCTCCGGCTCCAGAACCTCCAGAGGCGCCGAATCGTGAAAGCTTTGGGCGAGCCAGTCCACAGAAAACTTCTTGAGCATGATTGCTGTCTGTGTGTCTGAGGACGTGAATCTATCCCAGTAAAATCCAAGACTGTCTGCCAGGCCTCCAGAAGCGGCATGCATATATATATAAGCCCGTCCCGGCACCACATTAACATATGCATGGAGGAGTTAACGCCTGATCGATTCTCAATCATTAGGCCTAATGGGTCGTTATTGAAGTCTTTACATATCCTGTGATTGTGTGAAAGCCTGGCGCCAGCTTGTCTGTGAGAACCTCTGGCTCATCCAGCTGTCTGCATCCTCTTCAAACACAGATGGAGTGGCAGAACCACTGGATCCCAGTGGCGCATTTATGGCGAAAACTGCAGCTTTAATAATGGCATTTTAAAGTTTGAAGCCAAGAAACTTAAAAACAATGACATTAAATGATTAGTAAAACTTTTTAAATATTTTACACCAATTGTCAACATCTTCCCCATAATAAATCTTTGTATTTGACTTATTTTGCGTTATTTATCATGCGAAATATGCGTATATATCACGTTTTCCAAAAGAATATCACGTTTCTCAACATTGATAATAATCAGAAATGTTTCTTGAGCAGCAAATCAGCATCTTAGAATGATTTCTGAAGGATTATGTGACACTGAAGACTGGAGTAATAATGCTGAAAATCAGCTTTGATCACGGATATAAATGAAATGTTACAGTATATTCAAATAAAAATAGCCATTTTATTTTTGTAATAATATTTCACAATATCACAACAGGCTTCAAATGGCCAGTAAAACTGTTAAATTGTATATTTCCCCCAGGTTAAATCCTTGTTATTTGACGTTTGCCTTCAGAATTCTGTGCTTACATGTTCATTTAATCGTCTCAATATAATTTTAAATAAAAGTATGTAAATTATATGACGAAACAAAAAGTCTGGCTACTGTGAAATAGTCAGAATAATATAAAAACGAAAACTATAGCCAATAAAGAAAATCGTTTATTTGTTCTACAGCACTTTTCAACATCTGCGACTAAATTCTGGGTTTGACTAACTTGACTAGTGTATACGAGCCTCTAAATCATATTTTGGGCTTTTAGGGCTTATTCTGTCGTGACATCAGTGGAAAATGAGCAATGCAGCGATTAGAAAAAAAAGTGATTCGTTATGATTAAAAAAAAAATCGAATATATAAAAAAAATAAAAATCAATAGTTGCTGCTATTTGTCTGTGTTTCTGTACTGTGGTGTGTGTGTGTGTGTGTGTGGTTCGACTGTAGTTCAAATGGTGGTGTTTTAACACATGCTGCTGCCTGTGGAGTCCCTGGCGCCGCGTACCGTCCATCACAGCGGCGTTTGGCGCGGTCGGCAAACATCACGATCAAAGGGATTACAGTAGCAACACAATTAACTTTGATTGACCGGCAGTTCAAATGCTAATTCACACCCGGACAAGCTCAAGCCTGATCCTCTGACTCAACACAACAACTCGGAGACAGTGGAAAGATCTCATTGCAACAACCTCAAAACTGTGCAACCATTTGCGTGCATTGATTTCTTTTTTGATTTTGTATAAAATCGTAATCATGCATATGCACAAATGTGCACGTAGGCTTATGCATGCTTAATGTCACTCATGCTATAACTTGTAAATCTTATTTTTAACAGACCAGTAAAGCTGAATCTGGAAATCAATACGTTTAAATAGTTAGTCTTTTTAAGTGCATGTGATGCTTTGGCAATTTTTAAATAAACAAAATAAAAATTATTACATGCCAAAAGGTCGTTATGGAAGGAAATATAACAAATCAGTTCAAAAGTATCCATGTAATTGTATGCTTATTCGAGGTTTCATGATGAAACAAAATCGCACTGTCTGTGATTCAATAATATTGGCGATAAACCAGAAATGATGGCATGGCACAGAGGTCTGCAGTAATCAGGGATTTGGTGTTATCAGACTGTGTTTGAATGCCTGTGGATGAGAGACAGAGCCTTGGAAAGGATCGTTTAGCTGGACAATGATGATAACAGCATGTTGACTGTTTCCTTTATCAGTGATCTATACAGTGCAGGAGCTCGAGCTCTTTGAGTCGCAATTAAAGCCTTTATCTGAAGCGCTTTGATCCGCCGCGCTTCCTCTCCTCCGCGTGAGACTCCGAAACAAACGCCGAGCTCAATATGAGCTCTGCATATATGATATACGATGACATCCAAGAACAGCGAGCAGTTCTGTGTGGATCTCAAATTAATCTCGTTTCATTGACAGTCATCAGATCAGCAAACACACTGATGGCTTTAAAGAAAGCTGAGCAAGCGTGCTGCTGTTGCAGAATAAAATATGAACGATTATGAGTGCGATACTGCTTGTTGTTGTATAAAAATGTTCATATCCAGCTACTGACATGTTAGAAACACAGATATTTAGTTTACAGTTTAATGATGCATGCATTTTTCTTTTCATAATTCCGTGAACGTCCAGTACACTATACAGGACAAAAGTTTGGAATAATATATATTTTTAATGTTTTTGAAAAAGTCTATTCTGCTCACAGATACTGCATTTATTTGATCAAAACCACAGTAAAAATTGTGAAATATTATTCCAATGTAAAATAGATGATTTCTATGTGAATATATAGTAAACTGTAATTTATTTCTGTGATCAAAGCTGTATTTTCAGTATCATTACTCCAGTCTTCAGAAATCATTCTAATATGCTGATTTGCTGCTTGAGAAACATTTCTGATTATTATCAATGTTGAAAACAGCCGTGCTGCACAATATTTTTGTGTAAACCGTGATGCATTTTATTTTTCAGGATTCACAGATGAACAGAAAGTTCAGACGAACAGCATTTATTGGAAATAGGAATCTTTTGTAACATTATAAATGTCTTCACTGTCACTTTTGATCGATTTAATGCATCTTTGCAGAATAAAAGCATAGTGTTTGACCATTTCCACAAAAACAGTGGGCCACACAAGTGTGATAATTATCAGAATATTATTATGATTTCTGAAGATTATGTGACACTGAAGACTGGAGTAATGATGCTGAAAATACAGCTGCACATCACAGAAATAAATACAGTTTACTATATATTCACATAGAAAACAGCTGTTTTAGATTCTAATAATATTTCACAATTTTTACTGTATTTTTTGATCAGGAATGCAGCTTGTGAGCAAAGAGACGCCTAAACATAAACAAAAAATCAATTATTCCAAACTTTTAACCGTGTAGCACCTGAACAATACCCAGATGACCTACTGCTTCCCCTGAGATGTTGACTTGTGCATCTGATGGTCACTTTATCCCATGAGCCGAGGAGCCATCAGATTCAAAGGCTGAAAAATAAAATCTCATAAAATAAAATGATGGTTGTTAGTATGTCAAAGGTGAAGATAGTGAATGTCTAGAACTGTATTATGCACACACTGCATCAAAACAAGAAGCTTTCATTCAATACGATGCAATTTATTAGGTCTAAACCTGATTAATGGGCTATTCACACCTACATAATTTAGCAAGCTTGTAATCCTGCAGATGTAAAACATGCAAATTAACTGGTTTTCTTCAAATCTAAAGTATTATTTAGAAACCTGAAAAGACAAAATAAGACATTTTAAAGAATGTTGGTAACCAAACTTTTTTTTTCTCCCATACTATGAAAGTCAACGGGGACCAAAAACTGTTTGGTTCCCAACAGTCTTCAAAATATCTTCTTTTGTGTTCAACACAAGAAAGAAACTCATACGGTTTGGAACAACCTGTTTTTGGGTGAACTATCCCTTTAATTTAAGAAAAAATCTTATTGATAATGCAACTGGGAACAGATTAGAAATCATTCTCACTTTCTACTGTGTGTGACCAGTGAGTTTAATTCAATTTTAATGCAAAAGACGCGTTCTTGAACTTTAAAACATGCAGTGAAATAAATGTGTCCCAGTGTAAAGTGGACTACAAAATGGAGAAATGCAAATGCAATGAGTTCAATTATGTTGAAAGTTATGCAAAAGTATGTCACAATTTCCTAAGATTTGTATAGAAATATATTGCGTTTACTCTATTTTTAAAAGGATAATATTTTTCTAGAGGAGTTTATAATGCATTATTTCAAGCTTCTCGATCACAAACGGTTGAATCTTATCTAAAATGCATTAATATAATTAATAATTTCTCAATAATTTTCAATAAATCTATAAATATCCAGACTATAATATTTGTGACCCTGGAGCACAAAACCAGCCGTCAGCCACTGGGGTATATTTGTAGCATTAGCCAAAAAAAAACATTGTATGGGTCAAAAATATCCATTTTTCTTTTATGCCAAAAATCATTAGGATATTAAAGGGTTAGTTCACCCAAAAATGACAATTAGCTTGTGTTTTACTCACCCTCAAGTCATCCTAGGTGTGTATGGCTTTCTTCTTTCAGACGAATCCAGTCAGAGTTATATTAAAAATTGTCTTTGTTGTTTCAAGCTCTATCATTGCAGTCAGCGGGTGTTGCATTGCTTCAGTCCAAAAGAAGTGAAATAAAAAGCGTCCATCTATTAAAAAAAATGTCTAACACGGCTCCGGGGGGTGAACAAAGGCCTCCTGTAGCGAATCGATGCGTTTTTGTAAGAAAAAAAAAACATATTTAAAACGTAATAATCAATTTAATATAGCTTGCGCTCACTGTTATACACGGAAGCCGCTCCGGGAGCATGACGTACGAGTTCAGCGCTGTGCATGCGCTGGTGAGTCTTGTGAAAACCAACATTTGTTTACAGGATTATAGGAAGCAAAGTTTCCTTACTTTAGCCAAGGAAAACCAGTCTTCTCTTGGCTTATAACAAAATCCTTCTTTACAAATCCTCGGTTTGTACTTCTAATTCTTGACCGGTGTTTTGTTTTGATCTCTCCACTGCGCTTCCCGCTTGTCACTTCTGAGCAGCGCATGCGGAAAGCTGAACTCATACGTCATCCGCCCGGAGCTGCTTCCGTTTACAACTGTTGGCGCAAGCTACATTAATGTGATTATTACGTTTTGAATATGGATATTTTTCTTACAAAAACACATAGATTCGCTACAGAAGGCCTTTGTTCACCACCACCGGAGCTGGGAGAGACATTTTTTTATGCATGGTCTCTTTGTATTTTCACTTCTTTTGGAACTGAGCATGCAACACACCCGATGCAATGAGAAGCTTGAAACAATCAAAGACATTTTTTTAATATCACTCCGACGGGAGTCGTCGGAAAGAAGAAGTATATTCCACCTAGGATCCTCGGGTGGTTCACGCAGCCTAATCTTCATTTTTGGGTGAACTAACCCTTTAAGTAAAGATCATGATTCATGAAGATATTTTGTAAATTTCCCTACGGGAAAAGATCAAAACTTGGTTTTTGATTAGTAATATGCATTGCTAAGTACTTAATTTGGACAACTTTAAAGGCGCTTTTTTTCGATATTTAGATTTTTTGCACCCTCAGATTCCAATTTTATTTTATTTATTCAGGCCAATAGTGGGTCCGATCCTAACAAACATACAGCATGCAAAGCTTTTTATTCAGCTTTCAGTTGATATATAAATCTCAATTTTGGAAAATTTGACCCTTATGACTGGTTTTGTGGTCCAGGGTCAACATATGGATGTTTAGCCGTCCAAAATCTTAAACACAAAACTAAAAGTCTTTGTTCTTTGAAGAAAAGCATCCATCAAACCAAAACGGGCTAAGGCTGAAGTTAAAGATGAGAAAACACCTCCACATCCTAAAATGAGGGAATCCAGCAACTAAAACTCCCATGTCTTGTGCTTTCACAGTATTTAGAGGAAAATGATCACGTTTTACTCCTAACTCCTCCTCAGCCTCCGTACAGAGAGCGACTGTGAGCATCTTCATTTCTCCTCAGCACTCAAACGGAGAAGTCTGGAGTCTCCAGATGTGACTTCCAGCGGTGTTCTTCATCTGTGCCGGTCATTGGAAAGACGCTTTGACACGACGCAGTGTGTCATGGATCCGGCGAGTGGCGGGCGTCTGGATGAAGTTGGTGTGGTTGTCGGAGGCGAGGAGCGGGATGTCACATCTGCCGAAGCGTGCGAGTCGCTCACGCAGGTACGCCTGCAGCTCAAGGTCGGGAGGGTAGGAATAGAGATGCTCCTGAAACGCGTGGATCTGACTGACCACACGCGCGATGTTCCTGAGAGGAAACACACACACGACAGACTCGACGCCTGAGTTTGGCTTTAGATGCCAAAAGAGGGAAAGAACAGCATTTGTGCATTCTGCAGAAAATCTGAGTGATATTTGTAGGGCTGCACGATTAAAGGGGTCATATGATGCGATTTCTAGTTTTCCTTTTTCTTTGGAGTGTTACAAGCCGTTCGTGAATAGATAAGATCCCTAAAGTTGCAAAGACTAAAGTCTCAAACCCAAAGAGATATTCTTTATAAAAGTTAAGACGGCTAAAACGGCTCGTTCTAACATGCCCCCACATGTCTACATCACGATGTGGGAAGATTTGCATAACGCCGGCCAAATGTTCAAGCAAAGAAAGAAGGCGTAACTTTTATCCTCGCTGTAGTATTGTTGCTGCCGCCGACGCCATGTCTTGAAGGTGCTGTGTGTTTCGTTGTGAAGCGAAACTACTTGTTGGTCTTCCAAAAATTGACACGACTAGAAATCAGTGGTTAAGTTGTATTTACATCGCTGTTCAAGAAAAGTTCAAACCAAATATTCAGATGTGCAGCGCATTTTTTTTTATGGTAGACGTTTTCCTTATCCTGGGAGACGTAACCTACAATGCCTGCCTGTCTCTATACTTCACATAACTGTCAGGACGTTTTTCTTTCAAAAATTTTCCACTGACGATTCAATGTGAGTTTTGAGGAGTGTAACAGAGTAGCGCTTGTTGTTTGTCATTTCTCCGATCACAAATGCAGACAGAGTTTTATGTTTACGCGGCGCGATGCAATGCAACACGTAAAAAGACAGTATAAGTCATTATAATCGTAATAGGTCCCCACTGGATGCAAGAAATGCTTTGTTTGTAATGGGTTTTAATGTTTTTTGTCTCGTCGCTCCGGCCGGACAGGGCATTACAGTATGGTGAGGGGCGTAACACTTCCGTCACATGCTTGAGGTATTCGGCCAATCACAATGCACTGTATAGTTGGCCAATCAGAGCACACCTCGTTTTTCAGACTGATGAGCGTTGTAAAAATCGACGCGTTTCATAAAGGCGGGGCATAGATGAGAAATAATAATGTACAGTATGTGGAAATAATGTGTTTTTTTAACCTTAACCCGCATAAACACATTTCATAACACCAAATACACAAATAATTTCTTTTTAGCAGCATCATATGACCCCTTTAATTCACCGAAATACTCGGCTATCAAGAATATCACCGCAAAGGCTTATTTAATTACATAAATATAAGTGAGCGCGGCACTGTGGTTTGTTATTTGACGTGAGCCGCTCATGAACAGTCTTTCAGTCCTCATCGGCTCCACATGAATCGTCTCTGCATCCGAGTTTGGTCCCTTCTGATAAGAAATGATTATAAATCCACTGTTAAAATTTTGCAATGAAAAAATATTCCAGACGCGGTATTGTAATTATTAGGGTTTGAACTGTAAAATTAAATTCTTTTTATTTAATTGAATTATTAATTGAAACAAGTATGAGAGTAATATTTCTTATTTTATGTAATAGTTTTTATTAGTAGAAGCCTTAATACTACTATGAAAATAATTATTATTATTATATTTTATTATTTCAAAAAAAATTGAAATGGTTTAATGAAAGAAATTAATCAATGTAGTGGAAGTTATAAATGAATTGTCTCTTATTATTATTAATTATTATTTTATAGATTGTTAATAATAAAATACATGTTTAGAATTTTATTACTGTTTGCAATTTTTTTCAATAATACATATTGGGAAATAAATAATAAATACCAACAACATCATCATTAATAGTTTTATTATTAACAAAAGTAAAAAAATTCATGGGTAAATCTTTGAAATGAAGAATGCACACAGCCATAAATATATTATGGTAATTTTCACAGTTTGTATCATAAAATAAAATCATTAAATTTTTCTTAATCCAGTGAAATATACATAGTAAATATTTCCTTATTTGATTAGTGCAATAATAATTATAAATATAGAAAACTAAATACTGTTTAAAAGTTTTTAGTTCTTAGAGTTTTCTTCGATAATAATAATAATAAAATAATAGTATTATTATTAGTCAAATAACATTTTCAGTGGTTAAACATTTGAAATGAAGAAATTAAGACGGCTATAAATATTTGTATTGTAAATTTAGACCGCTGTATGCTCAATAATTATTATTATTATTTTTAACAGCTAATTGTTTTTTTTTTTACTGCAATATATTACAATAGTAATTTTTCTTATTTCGTTTTTAATTTAGTGTTTTTATCATTTTTATTTGATAACAACAACAACAAATATAATATATAATTATTATATAGCCATATTGATATACATTGATATTTTTGTAAAATCGCCTTTTAAATCACAATCACGATTTTTATTAGAAAAATTTATTTTTGTTCCCCTCAAATCGCACAGCGTGAGTTCTAGTACTAGTGATTTTAGCAACTGAATCACCATTTTAGATTCTGAACATAAAACCACAACCAATACTAAATATGATAATCAATGTAACATTTTATGAACTCAGTTCAACAAATATTCTAGAAATCTAGATTGAATCGCACACATACATAGTACCTAAATGTGATTCTGTGTGCTGTGAGCTACAGATGTACAACAACCAGCTCCGAAACCTGCCTACAGAAGCAGCCCGAGTCCTCGAGCCAATCATCTCCAATCACACGCCATCTGCTCCACACACACACACACACACACCAGCTACATCTGACTGTCCGTGACCTCTGACCTCCGCAGATGTCTGTCCTGCAGCGTACGTGAGCGTGAGCACAAGTTGGGATGTGTAGATTTTATTCAGTAATGCAAAGGCTTAAAGGAATAGTTCACCCAGAAATGAAAAAGTGCTCACCCTCAGTGCATCCGAGATGTAGATAAGTTTGTTTCTTCATCAGATTTGGAGAACTGTAGCATTGCGTCACTTGCTCTGCAGTGAATGGGTGCCGTCAGAATGAGAGTTTATAAAAACATCACAATAATCCACAGCACTCCAGTCCATCAGTTAACATCTGGAGAAGACAAAAGCTGAAACTAATCCAGCATTAAGACGAATTTAACTGAGTTTATAATCCATAATAACTCTTCCTCCGGTGAAGAAGTGTTCTGGTGTGAATCAGGAGAGAAATCTGCACAGATCAAGCACAGATTTAAACAGCTCTAAACACATATGTGGCTGGATTTTGATGCGAGAGACAACAGCAGATGCACTTTTTCACCGGAGGAAGCATTATTATGGATTATAAACTCAGTTAAATTCGTTTTAATGCTGGATGTGTTTCAGCTTTTGTCTTCTCCAGATGTTTATACTGTGGGTTACTTGTGGGTTATTGTGATGTTTTTATCAGCTCTCGTTCTGACGGCACCCATTCACTGCAGAGCAAGTGATGCAATGCTACATCTCTCCAAACAAGCTCATCTACATCTCGAATGCGCTATGAGTCGAATGAGTAAAATCAGCACATTTGAATTTCTGGCTGAACTATCGAGATGTTCCTCAGTTTGAACTGTTAAATGCATGAATGTAATTGTATGTGCGTTCGTGAGACCTCAGTTTGGGCCACTTGTACGCTCCGCTGGTCATGGTAAACGCCCCGATCTCCAGCTGCTGGACGTGCATGGCCAAGATGTGAGCGTCTGGGAGAGTCGGCCGCCGTCTGCTCTTCTCTCCCTCCATCAGACACAGATTATCACTCTTCAGAAACACCTGAAACAAGACCATTAACCTCACTCCTCTCTCTTCTATGGGACCACTTCCTGACGCTCAAACAGCAGAGCATGCGCTCGCAACACTAGTGTCCCGGGTTTGATTCTTAGAGAATGCATGAACTGATAACATGTAAACTTTGAATGCAATGTAAGTCGCTTTGGATAAAAGCATCTAAATAAATGCAGAAATGTAAATGCATGAATGTATTTAATTACTCAAAACAACATCAGAAACACAGCTCACACAAACAGTGACTTCAGCACACCTCTACAGTGATGAGCATGTCTACAGAAGCTATTTTAAAATTAATTTAGTTATTTAATATTGTGTAGGACATAATCAAAAATGTGTGGGTGGCGTAACTGTCTGAAGATTTGTATCAAAAAAAAAAAAAAAAAAAAAAAGATAGCTTGAACAGTTTTGTTATTATTAATATATAATAAGAATAATCATAATAATACTCTGCTACTAATCATAAAGAAGCAAATTAAAGTTGTAATTATTCAAAATAATTTAACTATTAAAACATAGCTGTTAAACCGTTTTGTTTAATATTATATTATTAACATTCTAGACTAATATAATACTATTAATATAAAATAGTACCTTATTGTTATTTTATTAATATCACAACATAATATTTCAAAACAATTAAGGAGTTGTTTAAAACAATTAAACCATTTTTTTAAATATTAAAATAATAGCTGTGCAGCAATATTCTTAATATTATTCCTGTTTATAATATATAAATCCTAAATAAAACTATAATAATATCATAATACTAAAAGAACACTTAGATTAATTCAAAACAATAAAACACGAAATAATAAAGTAATTAAAACAATACCTGCTGGATGCAGTTTTGTAAAATAATATTATTATTTGTTATAAAATATTATATTATACAAATATATAAATATCATATACTACATACGCTTTAAATATTATTACTAATAATTAGGCTACATTAGAAACAATTAAGAAATTTATTAAAATTAAAGAGCAGTGAAGTCAGTTTTGTTATAATATTATTAGTGTTACAGATACTATATAATATCATGATATATTTATATGATTTTTATTTTTTAAACATAGAAACATTAAAACAAATTATTAAAATAATAACATTTTATTGTTAATATTATTAATGAATAAATAGATCTTAACATAATGCCATAATAGTATTTTTTTATTATTATTAAATTAAATTATGAATGTAACAACTTAGAAAGCATTAAGAAGGAAACAATTAAACAAAATTAATTAAACAATTAAATAATAGCAATTTTATTATTATATTATTATGATACTCTATTACATAATGCAATAATATTATTTATTATTATTATTATTAATATTAATATTACTGTAACACGTTGAAAGCATTAAGAAGTAAACCTTAAAATAAATGATTGAAATAATTCAAATAAATAGCGTTTAATTATTTAATATTTTAATTATATAGTATTACATAATGCAATAATACAATTTTTATTATTATTAAATTAATATTATGAATGTAATAACTTAGAAAAGCCTTAAATTAAACTTAAAACACAATGATTGAAATAATTTAAAATCATACGTTTTATTGTTAATATTATAATAAAGATATAACATAATGCAATATACTATTTTTTATTTATTATTATAACTATTATAAATGTAATAACATTAGAAAGCATGAAATCTCCGGCGTTCTGAGCGTTAGAGATAGGCTGGAGCTTGTGTGTTTTGGTGTGTTGATGTCTGACCTGCAGAGCCCTGAGCTCCTCCAGAGCCTCGCACACCTTCAGCGAGAGCTGCTTCCACGCCTGCGTTCAACACATCCACAACACAAGACACATGCTGTCAAACTCATCCAAACCAGAGGAAGCCTGGCTTATGAGAAACATCTAGCATGCAATTTCATTTCATGTTAAATATGATGAGCATTGCTTTGTTTCCGCACAGAACGCTGAATGTCGATTATAACTCTTTCATGCTTTTAAATAGAGTTTAATCAGTTTAAACAGACATGCAATTAACATTTCAGCTGCTGGAGCCGCCGGATAAGATACAGCAGCAATAACAAATCCAGTGGAGTTTATGAGGTTATGACTTTTGGTCTCTCACCGGTAATTGCCTCACGATCACGTTCTCCAGCCCCGACAGAATCTGCAAAGCCGTGGCCAAGTTTCTCGACTCGTAGCAGAACTTGCCAACGGCGAGAAAGCGAGCGAGTAAAGCCACCTGTGCCTAAAAATACAACACGAACACAGCGAGATATTCAAATGCACACGACGTCAGGAAAAGTAGAAATATATATAGTGTGTATTATGTGCATATCAGAGAATTAAGGATGCAAATGTTCCTAATTGGCATGAAATTACCGTACACTGCAAAAAACTATAATGGTCCTAAAAATATGCATCAACATTTCTTTGTCCCCCCCCCCCGAGACATATTCTTGCAAGGTTTTTGTTCACATTATGAACGTTAAATAGGTTGTGGCTTCAAAACAATTTTATTTTAGTTGTTATTTTAGTAGCACTGATACACTATTACTATTATAGTTTTTGTTAATATTATATTTTCTGTTTGCATTTTAATTTTACTTATGTTTTAGTAATCCTTGTGTGTGTGTTTGTTTGGATTTTCTTTGTTGTTTGTTTTTTTGTTATATATACAAACAATAGATTTATTTGTACATCACACCCGGTTTATATATTATGATATATATAATTAAATGGATATATATAAATATAAATATAAATTGATATACTATAAATATATAGTATTAATAATTGAATAATATAAAATATACTTGATATATTTCATTTTACATAATATATAACATATATAGAGATCATTTAATATTTACACACTATTATATTTAATAAAGTTATTATTAAAAACAGATTACAAATATGTAAGATTTAATAAAAACAAATATTGAAAATACCACAGCCTCAACCGAAATTTAAAAATATTAGCAAAATTAAAATTAACTAGAGAAAAATAAAGAAAATGTAAAACATACATTATCTCATGCTACTAAAATACACAAATAAAATTGCTTTGAAGACACAACCTACATATAGTTTTTTTAATTTTAAATATTATTTTAATGTACAAATAGATATATATAGTGGTTTATTAATTTTATTTTTTTAATAATACTTTAATTAGTTAGTTAAATTATTAATTTCAAACTAATTTTAAACGTATTAAACCAAGAGCTATGAAGCAGTTGTATATTTATTATGTTTAATAGCAGATGATATAATGCAAAATATTACCATTAGTATTATTAATCTAACAAATCAAATTAAGAATTTTTTAAAAACACTAAAACAATGAACCTTTTTTTTATATATTATTATAATAGATGTTACCAACATGATGATAATATTAATAAGTAACAATTAAGAATTCCATACGAATTAAACTATTATTAAGTAATTAAAACAAATAGCTGTGAAACGTTTTTTATTATTAATTTATTATTTTAAGATGATTAATAAATACAATAATATAAATTATTATTATATATTCAAAATGTAAGAATTGTGTTGGAAACAAATTTTTTTAAGTATTATAATATTATGTACCACGCTATGATGATGATCATACTAATAAAACATTAATAATTCATAATAATTAAAACTATTATTAAAGTCATTGAACAAATACAAGTTTTTATTAACATGATTAATGTTATAGATATTAAATAATTTATAATGATTTTGTTTCATTTATAAGATAAGTAAATATTCAGTAAACTCTGAGGAATCACCTTGAGCGAGTCACAGATGACAAGTTCAGCAGAAACCCAGTTAGCCACACAGTCTGCGTGTGTGAGGAGCCTCTGCAGCGGGCCCCGGGGCCCCGACACCTCACTGACCAACACACGGCAACATTTATCACACACACTCAACATAATCGGGAAGATATGAGATATAAATATATGCACATGCACTTTTTTCTAAAATCACGATTTTAGGTGAGAATGATTTTTATGCATGTAAAATATGCTGTGTTCTGTACACAAGAAAGCTTAAACGCGTTTGAGATTTAATATAGAAGGTCACTGCTTTAATTGAGTTAAGTCACCTGGAAATGTTTCCAGAGTTTTCCGTCACTCCGTGAGCTCTCGAGTTCAGAAAGTGGACCGGATGACAGTCGTGAAATATTTCCTGCATAAATATCAGACGATGAGACATGAATATGCATGATATAGTGATTCTGGCCTGGTGTAAAAGTCTGTCTCAGATCAAGAATCAAGACCAGCATGAAAATAAGATGAGCGTGTGTCTCCACCTAGAGTTGGGTCGGGAAATAACAGCGTGAGAACAGAGCAGAAAATAATAGAGTGATAATGTCAAAATAAAATAATGTAAGAAAGTATGATAATGAAAATTGGAAATTAAGGACATTCGTGTATTTTAGCTTTTAAAACGTTTGGAATGTGTTGAAAGAAGTGTGTGCTCATCAAGGCTGCATTTATTTGATCAAATATGCATTAAAAAATGTGAAATATTATTACAAACTAAAACAGCTGTTTTCTATGTGAATCTCTGTTAAACTCTAATTTATTTCTGCGATCAAAAGCTGAATTTACTCCAGTCTTCAGTGTCGCATGATCTTCAGAAATCAGTATAATATGCTGATCTGCTGCTCGAGAAACATTTCTAATTATCATCAATGTTGAAAACATTAATATTTTTGTGGAAACCGTGATGCATTTTATTTTTCAGGATTCACAGATGAATAGAAAGTTTAAAAGAACAGCTTTATTTGAAATAAAAATATTAATATCTTTACTGTGACTTTTGATCAATTTAATGCATCTCTGCAGAATAAAAGCATAGTGTGTGACCATTTCCACAGAAATATTGTGCAGCACAAGTGTGATAATAACCAAAAATGTTTCTCGAGCAGCAAATCAGCATATTATACTGATTTCTGAAGATCATGTGACACTGAAGACTGGAGTAATGGCTTTGCCATAACAGAAATAAATTACAGTTTAACATATATTCACATAGAAAACAAGTATTTTAAATTAAAATAATATTTCACATTTTATAATGTATATTTTAGCAAATAAATGCAGCTCTGGTGAGCAGAAGAGACTTCTTTCAACATTTCAACATCATAATTATTCCAAACGCTTCCATATGTTTTGCATGCGCTGTATATTTCACAAATGATTTGTGTTTTTTTGATCACCTGCTCCAGTAAGGTGAGCTGCTGTGTGATGTGCAGCGGCGTGTGTTCACTCTGACTGAAGGGACGTCTCTCCTCTGATCGCAGACTGCTGTTGCTCATCAGAGAGGCGTAACACGGCCGTGGAAGAGCCGCGGCGATGGAGAACCCTTTCTCTTTACTCTGGACCGTCTGAGGCTCCAACACACGCGGCACGCGCCACTGCACACGCGTGAACAGATTAAGAACAGCACACGCTAGCGTCCGTTTCTATTACTTCTGCTGAAAATGCTTCAAATTCATGTTTCTTGTGTTTGATTTTTGCTTAAGGCAAGGAACTACAGGTAAAACCGTATTTTTTTCATGCACTGGTCAATTTTGAGATTTTTTTTGGGCTATTTTGCTTCTTCTTTCAGACTAGTGGAAAGAAAACATCCGAAATATAAAGTTAAGTGTTTGTTTTATTATGCTGTAAATTTTCCACTTCAGCAACACTTGCATATACCAAACTTTACAGTTTTATTCCTCTCTAGGTTTTTATATTGTAGCATAATAATTTTTGCTTGATTTATATTTACCATTTTACTCCTAAAAACCAGCGAATGTGTTTTACTGCTTTTGACAGTATTGTTTCGATTTATGCGGTATAAAAAGAGAAATCTAAATTCCCGTCTGTAAAAAACTCTAATATGTCAACAAAATCAAACAAGAATTGATCTAATGTTCAGATTTCGGTTCTGGAAATAAATGCAAATAGTGCAATGCCATAAATATAATGCTTAAATGCATGTTTTAAAACTGTTTTAAAGTTTATAACATCAAATAAATAATAAACACATTTTTTTTTAAATAATAAAAAGACCATAAAATAAAACATAATGAATGAATACTGTGTAACTAAATATACAATACCAAATACAAAAAAATTAAATTAAATTATCACAAGAAGAAACCAAGAGCAAGAGCAGGTTACACAGTATTATTTTCCTCAACCGTACACTGTGTTCCTAATCACTACAACCCTTCTTAATTAGGTACCTAATGTCCATCTTTTTAAACAAATGTCCATTTTTATTTGTAACCACACTGTCACTCTTTCCAGATTTGTTTCAGTTCCTGAGTCCACTGGTTGGTCGTGTTTCCAATGGATTGTTATCAATTCAGGGATGCAACGATTCACTCAACGCACGATTCGATTCACGTTTTTTTTTTACAAAATGAGATTTAAGACAAATAAATTAAATGTGTCCTTTTATTATTGCTTGGACAAAATTACTGTACTGTCGTTGTGAAATTGAAATATAACACTGTATATAAACTAATAGAGCACTTACATATTATTGTTCTTTTGTTAGTTTTTGATTGCTTCTGTTGTCCTCATTTGTTAGTCGCTTTGGATAAAAGCGTTTGCTAAATAACAACATTTAAATATAATGTAAATGTAAATGACAAAACTACATTGTTAAAATTGATTTTAAAACAAGCCCCAAATCAAATAAATAACAAATAAAATAAATCTCTTCATATAAACAAACTCAGGCTTTGTCTGTGCTCTTAACATTTAAAATGAGAGGCAACCACTCAAAAAATCCAAACAAAGATGCTGCATACATGCAACATGAGCAGTTTTTAATCTAAATTACATTGTATAATTTCTAAATTTGAAGCAAAAACAGAATGGTTTGACTTCAGTTTTTTGAAACTATACATAAAAAATATCTGCATGAAACCGAAACAGAAGACGAGCTGAACGAGACGCAGATTCACTCTCTGCCAGCAGGTGGCGCTTAAAGCATCTCCTTGGTTACCGCTGTAAATAAAGCAGCGCTGCACTTATGAACAGCAATTGTTGGAAAGGAAAGTGTGGGTCAGTCCAGTAGGGGGCGCTAATAGACTGTCTTATCATATAACTGCCTGAAGTATTATTGCGTTCTTAGGCGGAAGTTGTTTAGTTTGCAGTGGAGTGACGGGCACATGGAAATCAGCTCTTTAGTGTTATTTATGCAGTTAATCTTGCATTAGTGGATTTGTGCGTGCAGAAAGAATTGTAAGTATTATCATATTTACATGTTATATGCATACATTTGATGAGCAACTTTACCAGAATTCAGCCGTTTACTATTTGCCGTCGGATGAATGAATGACTCAGCACTTTGTCAGTTGCAATGCATACACTTAACGTGGACATTTGTATCTTGCATTTAACTGTTGCTGAATAAATGTAACTTTGTTGTTTTGATTTATAAGAAGGATTAGTAACTATTGCTGTTACTGTTTAAGTGACTTATATGGTGTGAAATATATAGTGCTCTTTAGACATTGTTTTCAAATAGTTTCCTTTGTGCATATTATCGCCAATTAGAAATAGTTATTGTTACAAGGCAATTTAGTAATCATTTACTGTAATTTTAATACTGATTAATGCTTGTTGTGATTGTACTAAGAAATCTGTTATTTATTGTTATTTCTTTATGTAGAACCACATCTCTGTCCACCTGTAACTTGAAAGAAGCAAGCTGGAATAAAGAGAATGTAAATGGAGAACAAAAGACTTGTGCATTCTAACAGATGCCCCACAGTGATCATAACTCCAAACTAGCAACACAAAGTAATACTTCATTACAAACTGGTCCTTCGTGATTACTGTGGATGAAGATGGCTCGTGCTCCATCAGACAGAGATTTCAGACCAGATGATGTTCGTTCACACCGACAAAGGAACCCTCCTGTCTGGCTAAAGGAATATTAGGTTGACCTTCCATGTCCAATAGTATTTGATGAACCCAGTGAACATTTTTCAGGAATGATAGATAGCAGGAGATATAGGGAGAGACCCACTGAAATGACACCTCTTCCCCAGCACTCCGTTCCACACAACTGGAGCATAGAAGGCATGGAAGCAAAGCCCTCAGCCTCAGCTTATGTTCCTCTTTATGAGAGCACACCAATACCATCCCAGCACACCCCGCCTATGTTAGAAGTTCTTCAGCAGCTGCAGGAGGATAACAGGAAGTTATACCATACTGTCTTGGATATGCCACGTTAAATGGACAAGAATTATGCTTTGTCACCTCCTCAACCTCTGCCATTAGCAACAGAACATTCTCCTAGTGTCAGAATGAGGCAAACTGTAGCTGATATACCACCTCAGCCTGTTCATCAATCGGCTATTGCTGAAGAGGATGAAGACTGGCCACCACCACCTCCCCCAGTGACATCAGATGAGAGACCAAGACAGCACAATCCAGATCGCAGAATCATAGAGGTCCTGGAGGAGCTAAAAGAACGCATTCTTAAACTAGAACTGAAGCCGTCATCTTCCCCATCCACGCCGAACTATCAACAGCCAGATGATGAAACAGGACAATCAGGATCATGGTCAAGCCTTACTAATACTGCGGCTCCTCCATTGCCACCTCCAAGGGACTACAGCTTCACTGATGTATGACCACGTAGCCAGGAGAGATCGTATAGGGGTCCCAAACCTTCAATCCCAGACTTCACGTTTGATGACCCCAGAGAGTTTGCAAGACTGCGAATATCCTTGAAGAATATCCTCCCCCCTGATGCAACTGAGAGGTTCAAATACCAAATTTTGCTGGACCATCTCAAATTTGAAGAAGCCCCCTTAATCGCTGACTCTTATAGTAACTCTCTGTACCCTTACTCGGACACAATGGCCTCTCTCACCAGCACTATGGCCAGCCTCACCAACTAGCTTTGCGGAGAATTGCAGAGTTGATGTATGGACCCCCTATCAGTTCAGGAGATTCTATGGGATTCCGTAAATTTGCACTGAGAGTCAGAGCGCTGGTTGGAATGCTAGAACAGCTAAAACAGGAAGGACTCGTTGAACTTTAGTGCGGATCACATGTAGCCAGACGAAGCAGTAAGTTACCCCAGGATCTCAGAGCCAACTTTAGGTGGTATCTTCACCCACTAAAGAGAGGAGTGCCCTCACTTTTGGATTTTGCAGAGTGGTTGGAGTATGAGCTACAGATTCAGGAAGGTGGTGATGTGTTTGATCGGATAGGGACTCACAAAGATGCAGCTAAAAGGCAAGCAGACCACAGGAAAGATGGTAAAGGAAGAAAAAGGCCAATGACTGTGCTCTTGGGCTCTACACAAACTATTTCTGAAGCATCTTCCACAGCGAAGGTCCCTTCACAGTTACCTGAGAAGTCCAGACTGTGTTGCCCTTACTGCTGTAATAACCTGCACAATCTTGATGACTGTTCTAACTTCTCTTATCTCACTAAACTGCAGCAGAAACAGTGGGTGATACACAACGGTCGCTGTTGGAGATGTGGCCGCAGCCACCAAGCAGCACAGTGTCGTCTGAGAGTCAGCTGTTGCACCTGTAAAGGCAAACATCTGAATGCTCTTCATGATGTTAACACCAAAACAGAAGAACTGTCAAAAGGGGAGAAAGCCAGTGCTGAAACACTTTGTGGACATGTAAATTCCTCTACTGACATTCTTTATCTGGACAGAAAGGCTGGATGCCACCAAGTCCTCCTCAAGGTCAGTAAAGTTCTCCTGCGGAACGGGAGCCTGAGGGACACGCTGTCAGAGAGTCCTCGCTGCTGAGGGGGATTGCGTTGCTGAGGAGATCGGGCAGCAGAAAGAAGCAGAGAGACCGCCGGTGGCTACCCGAGGCGGTGGTGCTGGAACGACGGAAGATGAGGTGGGACAGAGAGCTCGCTGCCGCGCTCCTGGGTCGAGGAGGGGTGGCTACCGTCCGTGAGGGAGCAGAGGAGTCTGCTCGTTCGCCAGGAGGCCGGAGCCTGCTACCATCCGCCATGATTGGGGAGGAGCAGGGAACAGGGGACTCGCTGCCGGCTGCCCTCAATAGGAGGAGCCATCGCCATCCACCAGGAGGCAGAGGAGCGGTGGGCCATCCACCAACAATGTCCAGTACCATCGCATGGCACCACGAATGAGAGCCTCTCAGCCAGTTGAGGACCAAGCAGCAGTGTGTCCGGGAACCTGACCGATAATTTTTTTTTCTTTTCCTCTCTCCCCTCTCTCGTCTGGCTCTACTCATCCTTCAGTCTCCTTTTCTCTCGCCTCGTCTGTCTGTCCTTACCCCCAGGTACACCGCGGCCGCCGTGATCGGCTCCCCCGGGAGGGGGGGGGGGGGGAGTAGAGCGCATCTCGAGAGTACCCCCCGGCCTGCGAGGGGCGATGGGGGTTTGTGACGAGTGGGGCGGGGCCGGTTGAGTAATTGATAATGAGCGACACCTGCACCACTCACCGGTCTCGAGTCTCACGGAAGAGCTCCGGAAGGATAAAGAGGAGGAGTGACGACCATGTTAGACGAGAGAGGACCAGGCCTGGAGTTTATTTTGTGTTTTGGTTTTGTTTGCGCTGTTTTGAGTTTATTTAATTATTAAAGTTTTATTTAAATGTTCGCCGGTTCCCGCCTCCTTCTTCCTGACCTACAAACGTTGTTACACAAGGTTATTCTGTGTCCTTCACTATCTCACCAGCCAGCCAACCCGAAAGAGTTTATAAGATTGGAGGAGCTTTTACTGCAGCTCAGTTGGGTCTAGCGGAGCACACGTACCCAGTGGAACGATTGCAGCGCAAATACAAATACTTGAGAAAATTGCCCTTGCCAGAAATCAAATGTGCCCAACCCCTTCTTCTCATTGGATCAGACTTCCCGCACTTAATAACCCCAATCCAGACAGTAAGATTAGGACCACCTGGGGGTCCTGTGGCAGTTAAGACGAGACTTGGTTGGACACTTCAAGGCCCTACTAAGTGCTTACCAATGCAACATGGAACCCAGTCATGCCTGTTCATTGCAACACTCTCCCCATCAGCTGAGCTGCATCACCATGTGGAAAGGCTTTGGCAGCTTGATGTTTTGCTATACAAGAATGAGAAGCTGGTGACTAGGTCTCGACAGGATCAGAGTGCAGTGGAACTCTTGCATACAAAGACAGTTTGAGTGAACGTAAATGGAGTACACAGGTATGCCACACCTTTACTAAGAGTGCAGTCTATGCCAACTTTGTCTGCCTCACCAACTGCAGTCCTTGCTAACTTAAGGAGTACAGAGAAGCGCCTCCTCCGGGATCCAGTTCGTGCCACAGCATACAACTCAGAAATCCAGAAACTTGAACAGGCAGGGTATGTCACAAAAGTGAATCAAGAGGTGTGGGAGTCATCTAACGAGTCCTGGTTCATCCCGCATCATATGGTGACTCACAATGGGAAGAACAGGATCGTGTTTAATTGTTCCTTCACCTATCAAGGAAACAATTTGAATGAACTGCTCCTGCCTGGTCCCAGTTTGAGCTCCTCTCTGCTTGGGGTCCTGCTGCAATTCAGAGAACATTCAACAGCTGTCAGCAGTGACATTAAAGGTATGTTTCATCAGGTGAGGCTACTCCCAGAGGACAGACCACTCTTATGGTTCCTGTGGCGTAATATGCAGAGAGACAGTCCGCCTAGTGTGTATGAATGGCAAGTCCTGCCATTTGGGGCAACTTGCTCCCCATGCTGTGCACATGTGACATATCGTCGATATTGTCCTTCCTTCAAGAGGTGTTGGATAAGGGTCGCACCCCCCCCCCCCACTCTTAAGGTCTATGTGGCGGCTATAACAGCTTTTCATGCTCCTATAGACGGGATATCGGTCAGCAGGAACAACCTCGTTGTTCGACTTTTGAAAGGGTCTAGGAGGTTGAACCCCCCTCGCCCTTCTACGGTCCCTACGTGGGATCTGTCTACGGTTCTGAGGGCACTCAAATGCCCCCCCTTTGAATCACTGCAATTTGCTGATATTCGACCCCTGTCGCTAAAGACCGCTCTGCTATTGGCTTTGGCATCGGTTAAGCGAGTTGGAGATTTACAGGTGCTCTCTGTGAGCCCCTCCTGCCTTGAATTCAGGCCTAACGACTCCAAGGTCATCCTAAAGCCTAGGCATGGTTACGTACCTAAAGTGCTCTCTACTCCATTCAGAGCACAGGTAATTACGCTCTACGCACTTCCTCCAATTGAAGAGGACAGAGAGCTATCTCTGCTCTGTCCTGTCAGGGCATTAAAAATCTACTTTGACTGCTCCGCCTCCTTTAGGCAGTCGGAGCAGCTCTTTGTATGCTTTGGTGGTCGCACCAAGGGGCTTCCGTTCACAAAGCAAAGACTATCCCGTTGGATAGTTGACGCAATAGCTCTTGCATACTCCTCCTTGGGCCTTCAATGCCCCATCGGGGTCAGAGCACATTCCACGAGAGACATGGCCTCATCCTGGGCATGGTCCAGTGGTGTGTCCATTGCAGAAATTTGTGCGGCGGCCGGCTGGTCCTCGCCATCCACCTTTGTCAGGTTCTACAACCTAGACGTCCCTGCTTTACAGGCTCAGGTCCTTTCTGCTTAACTGTCTCTCTGCGCTCAAATGCTCCAGGAACCATATTCCTGCCCTAAGGCTGGATTTAATCCTTGCTGGGTTTGACTATGTCTCAAACCCACTGAAGTTCCCACGTCTGGGCTTAGCTTCCGGCACGCTCTCGGCCCTATCTAGTTCCGAGGCTGTGCGAAGCTCTAAGAACGATTATGTAAAGCCGGGCTCGACCTCTATGAGTTAGCCCATTTCTTTGCCTCCTCTTGACCCTGAAAAGAATCCGGGTCTCTGGCTATGGCCTGCTCCATTGTAGTTGATCTACAGGGCCCCCTTCTGGACGCCCTGGACAATTACTTATAAGTCGTTCATCTACTATAGCACGGTGTGATTGAATAGGTTCCCATAGCGTCTAGCGACGCAGTACGAAGTGAAGTATCGAAAGGGAACGTACTTGGTTACTAACCGACCTTGGTTCTGAGCTACGGGAAAGAGGGGAGTACTGATAGCTAGCCATGCTATGATGCTGCACGACTCTGTCGTCGCTTCAGTCGATATGAATCAGTGATCCTATGCCGAGCACCTGCTTATATAGCCAGATGCCCCGCCCATATTGGCGGGTTCGGGCGCGCTGCTTCGCCATAGACTCGCGCAGCTCTGCTGCACTGTCATTGGTTCATTCCTGAAACAATGATTGAAAAAAAGGCTTCAGTAAATCGGAAAAAAGGAGTTTCCCGTAGCGTCTAGCGATGCAGTACTGTCCCCGTATCTCAGGGAACCGAGGTTACGTTAATAACCGAACGAAACTACCCCTAACTGAATCGTGATTTATTTATCATCTCAACCAATTTGATTCGTCACATATTTGAATCGATTTACAACCGGCTCGCGGTTAATCGTTACACCCCTAATTTCATGTCTGTTTAAATGCAAATTTAACCTTAACATTTCAGAAAACTGGTAATAAAAAAACTATTTGTCAACTGGTAATGCAAGTATTGTGATTTCTATTATTAATATGTCTACAATATCCACCTGTAGTGTCTTGGTTAAAATGACTTTCACAGACCTTTCGAGCAGCGTCTTCGATGGATACTCTCCTGCATGAGGAGTTCACTGACAGCTTCTCCTCGATGGAGGTATCAAACGCACATGAAGGAACACAGACGTGCCTCTTCCTGGGCGAGGCCTGGAGCGTCGCCAGCAAACCCGCTCCTCGACTGTCAAACGGTGCGACCTGAAGACACAGCGTAACACAGTTATTTCACACACATTCAAGCCTTCTGTCTAAACTAAGAGTTAAACTCTGAAGGCGGTGACCTCAGCGGTCAGGAAAGTGTGCAGCGTCTGCAGGAGGCTGGAGCTCGAGCTGAAGTCCACTAGCTGTGCGTCTTCAATCCAGAAGTGTAATAGATCCAGAGTGCGCTGATAGACTTTGGCTCTGTCTGATGAGGGATCTTCATTTGCTCTGCAGTTTCACAGTTAATGGAGAATATAATTAAATTTCATCTCATTTCACTTCTTAGGGATGATTATTTAATCAGTGATTGACTGTGGATGATTGACACTTATCTTAATTATGTGAGCTATCATTATCTATCTATCTATCTATCTATCTATCTATCTATCTATCGTTTTATCTATCTGTCTGTATGTCTGTCTGTCTATCTCTATCTGTCCTTCTATCTATCTATCTATCTATCTATCTATCTATCTATCTATCTATCTATCTATCTATCTATCTATCTATCTGTCTGTCTGTCTGTCTGTCTGTCTGTCTGTCTGTCTGTCTGTCTGTCTGTCTATCACTATCTGTCTGTCTGTCTGTCTATCTATCTATATCTATCTATCTATCTATCTATCTATCTATCTATCTATCTATCTATCTGTCTGTCTGTCTGTCTCTGTCTGTAGTCTGTCTATTCTCTATCTGGTCTCTTATTAATATATATATCTATGATATATTATCTATCTTTATATCGGTATGTATAGCTTATATCTGGGCCTGTATATCTATATATCTATCTACTATCTATCTATCTATCTATCTATCTATCTATCTATCTATCTATCTATCTGTCTGTCTGTCTGTCTGTCTGTCTATCTCTATCTGTCCTTCTATTTATCTCTCTAATTATTATATATCTATCTATTACTATCTATCATCATCTACTATCTATCTATCGTAGTTGCGTCGCTGTCTGTCTGATCTGTATATCTCTCTATATATCTATCATCTGTCGGTCTGTCTCTGTCGTTGTCTGTCTATCTGAGCGGTCATTCTATCTATCTATATATCTATTATCTATCTATCATAATCTATCTATATACCTGTCTGTCTGTCTGTCTGTCTGTCTGTACCTGTCTGTCTGTCTGTCTGTGTCTATATATCTATCTATCTGTCTGTCATCTATCTATCTATCTATCTATCCATCTATTTATCTATCTATCTATCTATCTTTCTATCTATATATCTATCTATCTATAATCTATATATCTATCTATCTATCTATCTTTCTGACTATTTCTATCTATCTATCTATATATCTATCGATCTATCTATCGATTATATATCACATATCTATCTATCTGTCTGTCGCTGTCTGTCTGGCTGTTCTGTATCTATCGTCCTTCTATATCTATCATTATTATCTATCATATCTATCTAATCGTCTATCTATCTGTCGGTTCTGTTGTTGTTCTGTCTATCTCTATCGTCCTTCTAATTATCGATCGATCTATGCTATCTATCTATCTATTACTATCATCTATCATATCTATCTATCTATCGTCGGTCCTGCTGTCTATCTCTCTATCTATCTATATATATCTATCTATCTATCTATCTATCTATCTATATATCTATATATATTTATCTGTCTGTCCTTCTATCTATCTATCTATCCATCCATATATCTATCTATCTATCTATCTATCTATCTAGCTATCTATCTAGCTATCTATCTATCTGTGTCTATCTCGATGGAATCTATCTATAACTCTATCTATCTATCTAATCTATCTATCTATCTATATGTCTGTCTATCTATCTATATGTCTGTCTGTCTATCTATCTATCTTTTTTCTTTCTGTCTGTCTGTCTGTCTATCTCTATCTGTCTTTCTATCTATCTATCATCTATCTATCTATCTATCTATATCGATCTATCTATCTATCTATCTATCTATCTATCTATCTATCATTATCTATCTATCTATATCTATATATATCTGTCTGTCTGTCATCTATCTATCTCTATCTGTCCCTTATATATAGATATCATCTATTATCTATTATCAGCGCATATCTATCTATCTATCTATTATCTAGCTATCGATTAGCTGTCGGTCGTCTGTCTGTCTGTGCTGTCTGTCTGTCTATTTATATTGTCTTCTCTCTATTATATATTACTTATCTATCTATCTATCTTTCATTCTATTTATCTATTGTCTGTATATCTCTATCTGTCACGTCTATTATCTATCAGTCTATCTATCTATCTGTATATCTATCTGTATGTCTGTCTATCTATATATCATCTGTCTGTTTATGTCTGTCTGTCTGTCTATCTATTATATATCTATCTATCTATCTATCTATCTATCTATATACATATATATATATATGTCTGTCGTCTGTCTGTCTGCTGTCTGTCTGTGTCATCTGTATCTGTCCTTCTATATATATATCTATATATATCTATCATCTATCTATCATCTATCTATCTCTCTATCATCTGCTCTGTCTGTCTGTCTATTCTAGCTGTCCTTCGATTATCATCTATCTATCTATCTATTATTCTATATATTATCTATCTATCTATCTATCTGTCTGTTGTCTGTCGGTCTGATGTATGCTATATCTGTCCTTCTATTCTTTCATCTATTTATTATTATCTAATCTATCTATCTATATATGTCTATATATCTGTCTGTCTGTCTATCTATCTAACTATCTATCTTCTATCTATCTATCTATCTATCTATGTATGTATGTATGTATGTATGTTTGTCTGTCGTCTGTCTGTATGTATGTATGTTTGTCTGTCTGTCTGTCTGTCTGTCTGTCTGTCTGTCTGTCTGTCTGTCTATCTCTATCTGTCCTTCTATCTATCTATCTATCATCTGTCTGTCTTTCTATCTATCTATCTATCTATCTATCTATCTATCTTTCTGTCTGTCTTTCTGTCTGTCTTTCTGTATGTCTGTCTGTCTGTCTGTCTGCGTTCTGTTAGTCTGTCTGTGTGTTCGTCTGTCTGTCTTCTGTCTGTCTGTCTATGTCTATGTTGACCAGTGTAACTTTTCTAGTTTAATCTGTCACAGTTCTCAGATTTATTTCATTCGTACCCCAGTGTACTGTTAAATTTGTCCATTAGAAACCGCAGAAGCTCCTCCGAGGTGCAGAAGTAGCGATACGTGTAGAAAAACTGCTGAACAAATCCCTCGGCGTGAGCGTTCCTATCAGCGTCAGAACAGACGTGTGTGACGAGGGTTACAGTACCAGCAGCTACAGTCATTCCCGTGCATTCATACACACTCAGTACCTGGCGTACAGATAGGCCATGAGGCCTCTGGCGGTGGCGGTCACTAGCGGGCAGCCTTTGCCCCGGCGCTGATCACACAGAAAGTGCAGATGCGCAGGATCGTCCGAGTGCTGCAGCTCCAGAGGCGCAGCTCCACACGCAGCCAGAGAGGGCAGCAGAGAGAGCGCTAAACCCCACTGATCCACAGACAGCACCTACAACACATCACAAAACACCTGCGTTACGCATTAAACCAAACAACACTGGTGTTCAAACTGGGGAAATCACCACGCATGCCCTCAAATTACTTATTGCTTACCTGTATATAAAATGCTTGAGACAACAACAATAAGACAAAGACACTAATAAGTAATAATTAATTTGATCAATAACTAATAACACATTTTACATGTATTTACTTGGCATATATGCTTTTATTTTAAGTGGCTTACAGCGTATTTAAGGTGCACAGTGTTGAAAATCAATCCCATGACCTTGGAGATTTTAGAAACTTCTAAATACTGGATAAATACTAAGAGTTATGACGTGAAATCTGATTGGATAAGCCAACTTCAAAGCCAGGGTAGAATAGAATAGTTTAATTGTTGAAATAACGGTTTATTGCAATTATTCTGTTGTTGTTGTTATAATTAAAAGATTATTGTTATTTTGTTATTTATAATAAATTAGACAGATCCATTATATTTATTATAGTATATTATCAAATTTAGATAAAGTGAAGAAAATTTTTATAATCCATTAGTACACTACTACTAATTAGATATTAATGATGTTTGAATTTACAACAAATATAGGATTATTATTAATGTATTAATTCTTATTTATATATTATTATATCTATTTATTATACATTTTATTAATATATTATTATTATTTATTAATTATTAATAAATGATGACCATTATATCTAATTTATTATAAATATAACACTAATTTATAGTATTATATTATTATTCGAGCGTATTGTTATTACTATTTCATCAGAATCAGATATTATTAGACAGTTCTGATTATATATCTATCGAAGTATTATGCTTATATTTTATTATTTATATAAATTAAATAGACCTCCTAACAATGATTACACAATTGTTTAAATTGATAATGATATTGAATCATTAATATAATAATTATATTATTTTATTATTAAAAACTATTATTTTAACAATCAAGCAATTCTGTTTTTCAAAGGCTTGAATTTGGCTCATCCAAACAGATTTCACTTCACAGTCAGATCTCAAGTTCTAATTATTTAGAAGTACATTATATTATTATTATTATATTAGAAGTTCCTGACAATATCAAGGTCATGGGTTC
Source organism: Sinocyclocheilus anophthalmus (assembly GCA_018155175.1). NCBI lineage: Eukaryota > Metazoa > Chordata > Actinopteri > Cypriniformes > Cyprinidae > Sinocyclocheilus > Sinocyclocheilus anophthalmus. Next base: position 44,292 of record JADLZN010001064.1, on the reverse strand, counting down.
CCATGCTTCCCAGTGCTCTGATAAATGTAAACCTGATCACACTGCAAGATGCTCAAGATAAAAGTGTCTTTGCAAAGTAAATAAATGTAAACGTAGAATATGAATGCTTAGGAATGTCTTTAAACCCACAGCAGCGGGAAACTGCAGCGTGTCTTGGGGCACAAAAACATGGCGATATTTATGGACGGTCTGCAGAAACTCAACTTTGGCTCTGAGCTCGTCCAACTGCTGCTTGACTTTAGACACCATCACCTTCATGTCTGAACCTACAAAGACAGACGAGCAGCTCACACACACACATCAGACGAACGAGGAACAGCTGCACTGCAGAACTAACGCACAGCCCTCAGACTTTCTATTGTAGCCGAAGGTGACCGTTTATTTTTCCTCTCTCATCTATCAGCTTGTGGTAGAAAGTTCTGGTCTTTTTCAGATTTCTGCTCTCCTTATCACTGTTGGTTGCAGCTCCTGTTCAGGCAAAGTAAGAAAAGATCAATAAAATGGATTCTCGATGCCCAGCTGAACTCTGGTAACTGCATGCAACTAACCATGCGTTGCATTCACAGACAACAGAACGCAGGATTTAACCAGTTTCACTGCTGACCTCACCATGAATCCACCTGATTAATCATCTAGACCAGCTTAGACAAGTGTATTTAGGAGTAATGAGATGCCCATTATAGTGTTAAAAAGAAAAAAATTAAAATTATGGTGTATTCAGGCTTTGTTTTTATGTTTACATTTGATGTTTAATAGTAATTTTAAAGTTGATTAAATATGTGTTGTCATTTTAGCAAGGTTATCTTTATATAGTATATATATATATATATATATATATATATATATATTATATATGTGGTGTGTGTGTGTGTGTGTGTGTGTCTATATTAGTTTTTCTTATGTAGTTTATTATAATTTAGTGATTTTGGACATAAGTTTTACTACATAAGTTAAACAAAATTAATTAGAAATTTTGCCTTGGTAACTATCTGAAATAAAAAGCTGTTTATATATAACAGATGCCACGATATTTTAGTATATCATTTTCCCTTCTAAATCTTTTAAAATGTAATTTAACTTCTTTAAATCAATTTAATTCAATTCAATGTAAAAGTCTTGTTTTATTGTTGTGATTTTTTAAAATTATTATTTTCTTTTCTTTTATGTAAAACACTTTGAATTACCATTTTGTATGAAATTTGCTATACAAATAAACTTGCCTTGCCTTGCCTATAATAAAAGAAAAAAATAATTATAAATATATAAAAAAATATCTATATTTGTAACTTTTTTTTCAGTTCAGTTTTAGCTAACTAAAATAACCTGGATTAAACTAGCTCACCTGGATAAATGACGGCTTGAAGACCCCATGTAAATCACCTTCTATAGAAGATGGTTTTGCGCATATCTGAAAGATGGCTTTTCGGAACCAGAATGATCTGATTTGTGTCTAGGAGAAAATGTAAGGCTTGTGTGTTGGATCAATGTGAGGAAGAGGATGAAGTGATTGGTGTGTAATTGCCTTTAAACCACTTGGGGTTTCACGATAAAAGTGTAATGTAAAGAAGTCTCTTCTGCACATTAAGGGCGGCATTTATTTGATCAAAAAACAGTAAAAATTGAAATATTATTATAATTTTAAAAAGCTGTTTTCTATGTGAATATGTGTTAAACTGTAATGTATTTCTGTGATGCGCAGCTGTATTTTCAGCATCATTCCTCCAGTCTTCAGTGTCACATGATCTTCAGAAATCAGTATAATATGGTGATTTATTAGAACCATTTCTGATATTATCAGTCGTGCCGCACAATATCTTTGTGGAAACCGTGATGCTTTTTATTTTTCAGGATTCTTCGATGAACAGAAATTCATTTATTTGAAATAGAAATCTTTTATAACATTATAACTGTCTTTACTGTCACTTTAGATCACTTTAATGCTTCCTTGCAGATATAGTATCTTACTGACTCCAAACTTTTAAAGAGTAGTGCATATGATCAGGATGAAGACTCTGCGATCTGAACTCTCTGTATTTCTCTCTATGGTAACAGACATCAATGGTCAGCGCTTTGAAGTCCGACTGCAGCTCTGTTCCTCCCGTAGAGCTCCCGCGTCTGACCCCCGCTCATAAAAACAGCCCTCAAACGCCATCAAAGCACACACGGAGCACTCATATTCTGCTATAAATATTAGATAGTATCACGTAAATATCCAATACTACGCTTGAACCCAATCAAAATGCACACTGTCCATATTCTGTTCCTGGTTCTGAATGTTTGATGCATGTGGCTCATTCAAAGCATGAATGATGGAAGCTCTTCATCCACTAAAGCTCTTCCGATGAAAATGAAGGTTGTTTAGGATACTGTACCTGGAGAAATTCTGGCTGCATGAAATGTGGGTCCTTTCAGTACAGTTAGCATTAAATGAACACCGGAAATCAGCATTAGGACAAGAACAGAACAGACAAAGAGCAAAGACACGTCAACACGGGAGAAAAAAATATATATATTTCAACCCAAAATCTAAAGAAATAAATATGAAATTAGATTGCATAAAGAAAATTAACATTTATTTTTTGATAATTAAAATGTTTTGCATTGTGTCATTTTTTTCATGCAATTATTTTCATATATTTTCAAGTGACAATTTCATCCCCAAACATAATAAAATAAAATAAAACACTAAAAAACACTAAAAAACATAGCATTTCTTTAGTTTAGTTAGCTTGCTGTACTAAAATAACTAAAACTAAATAAACTAAAACTAATAAATACAATTTGATAAAAACTATATAGACATTAATGAAAAAAATAGAATATAAAAAATTTAAACTTTAACTAAAATTAAAGTGAAAATATAAAAATAAAATCGAATTTAAAATATTAACAAAAACTACAATAGAATCAGATGTCGTTCTCAATTGAACTAACAATAAACCTGGCTTAGACTGATATTATTTGTGTAATGGATCACGTACTGTTATATTAATTCTTTTTATTCGTACGACCTTGTTATCTGTCGCTGTTTAAATATTTGGCTAATGGTATAAAAAAATCTATCATTGTCCCCTCCCAGCTAAAATTACCACAGAGAATAAAACAGACACCTACTGTAGTGAAGAAAACTTAGACTTACTGGTTAAGAGAGCTGCTGATCGGTTTTACTGAAATGACCATAGCACCTTCTTATGTTTGTTTCTTCTCTTATTGATGCGGGGTGTAAATATGAACTCATATCATGACACGAATTTGAGCGATGTTTTGGTTATCACACACACAAGGAAGGCCAAACTCCTCAACATTGGCTGTCTAGAAACCTAGCACCTATTGATTTGTGCCTTCCTCCGCGTTAGCTGAGGATCTGCGCTGTGACTTTAGTGCTGAGCGTCTGTGTGTACTCCAGCACATCCGGACTGAAGCAGTCGTCTCCGTACAGAGCCAGGGCCCAGGAGGAGCCACGCGGGGCCCGCTGAGGGTCGCTGCAGACCGAGAGCATCCGCTCAGAGATCAGAGAGTCACAGTTTCCGTTACCATTTATGTTGTCCACAGTGACTCGGCAGGGAGTCTAGTTCGGTGGTCACGAGAGGCGAGCGGCCACGCCGCATCTTTGGCCGCCAGTGGTCACTCCAGCTCTACTCAGCATCACAAACCCACCAGTCTGGAGGCCGCGCCGCTCCAGCAGGCTCCATCTAATCTCATTTCCAGCTCGACCCCACCAGGTGATGTACACAGAGAGAGAGAGATAGAGAGAGAGAGAGGAGAGAGAGAAGAGAGAGAGAGAGAGAAAGAAAGAGAGAGAGAGATGCTCTCACCAAACCTGTCAAGATCATATTTCACCCCAAAATCAACACCATTTTCATTAGAATTCATTTGCACTGTGACTTTTGCATTGGGATTATATTCAAAATAGTTTCACACATCTCTATCTGTCTGTCTGTCTGTCTGTCTTCTGTCTGTCTGTCTGCTGTCTGTCTGTCTGTCTGTGCTGTCTGTTTGTCTGTCTGTCTTTCTTCCATTCATCTAAATATCTAATCCACCATTCCATTTATCCATCCGTCCATCTGAATATCTGTCCATGCTAACTTTCAAACAAGACATCATATTTTGTATTGACAGGCTTTTCTTTTCTATTTCCTTATTTGTTCCTTCTAGTTTTGGACTGGGACGTGTTTGTGTGTGATTTACACCTGCAGTTTGCTGTGAGTGTGTGTGTGTTTGTTTGCAGCTTGTGTGTGTGTGTGTGTGGTGTGTGTGATGAGCAGGAGCACAAAGACCATAAATCGAAGCAAACATCACCGCGAGTGTTGGAACGATCAAAGGAGAAACCGCTGTGTCGCCCAGACGGATGAAAACTTCCCATCATCTTGCTTTAGTTTCCTGGCAACCACTTCCACTAACAATCAGCACCAAGAGCGCTCAGTGAGTCTGGCAGCGCTGAAAAACACTCGCTCTTTTACATTTGCTTTCAACTGTCAATCAAAGTTATAAAACTTCATTGACTTTCATTGACTCCTAAACACTAATCAGACTATAACAACAGAACAGAGATACTGAATTCAACATAAAACAGCACTGAATGTCCATCTGAGGAAACTAAATCTTTTCAATGTTTCATTTCCTGTTGTTGCCCCCCATAACTTCAATACATTAAAGGAATAGTTCAGCCAAAAATGAAAATAATGTGCAAATGGAAATGGATTAGTTTCAGCTTTTGTCTTCTCCAGATGTTAACTGATGGACTGGAGTGGGGTGGATTATTGTGATGTTTTTATCAGCTCTTTAGACTCTCATTCTGACGGCACCCATTCACTGCAGAGCATCCATTGCTGAGACACTGATGCAGTGCTACATTTCTCCAAATCTGATGAAGAAACAAACTCATCCTGATCTCAGATGACCCGAGGGTGAGCACTTTTTCAGCTCATTTTCATTTTTAGGTGAACTATTCCTCTATAAACCATTATTAATTTACTATGTGAACAAGATATTAGAAAGGCTGCGTCACCTACAAAAGTAACCTAAAACAATGACTAAATAGTTATTATTGGCTGACAATAACCAATAACCCACACAGCCTTTCCAGAAAAGGAAAGTGGTTTAGAGTCGAATGGCAGATTTTTTTGATGAATGATTGATCAGTTGATGACAGGAGGCGGTCCTACCTTTGTTGTCATCCTCTGATGTCACTTCCTGTGCTTCTCGTCTCCAGCATGCAGTCCTGGTCTCAGATCCCGTCTGCTCTAGGTTTTGTCCATCTGCTGTTTCTCTGTATTTAAGCTCATTTGGTTTGCATTCCGGTTCCTTCTTGATCTCGTTCAGCTGGTTTTTCTCTGGCGCGGGTCGATCTGAGGGCCAGAGGTTTGCATTGTGGTCGAGATGAGCGTTTTCCTCGCTGGACAAACACTGTCTGGCGCTCTGGAGTGACGCTGGTGCCCTTTTCACGGCCTCTGAGGAGGGCTGTTCATCAGAGACGCTGAGAGAGAGAGAGAAAAACAACACAAGCTCTGTGAGACAACATTAAGCAGCTCAAAGCATCTGAGCAAAACCAGCGAATAGATAAAAACATTGTCCAGTAAAATATCTAAACGTCAAAATCTGAGGTTTATGCTCAAAATACAACGAAATAAAAAAAACAAAAATCCACCAATGGATTAAAAAAACTTAACGTAAAAAAATATTAAATATCGCAGTTTTGCTTCTTAAGTGCATTTATCTTTTTGTATGCTTAGATATTTTAACTAAAAAACATGACAAAAATATAGATTATGAAAACTGTTGTTCTGCACTACAGATACAGAAAGCAAGGTCAAAACAATAATAAACTGTGTAACTAAGATCTGCCAATAAATAAAACACACACACACACACACTCACTCTCACTCTCTCACACACACACACACTCACACCCTCTCACACTCACTCTCACCCTCTCACACTCACACACACACACACTCACTGTGCACACTCACACACACGCACTCACACACACGTTCACCACACTCTCAACTCTTCACACTCCGTCACAGACACCACCACACACACACCAAACACTCATACACTCCCTCACACTCCCACACAACACACTCACACATCACTCCTCTCACTGTCACAATCACCACATCAATCACTTCTCCTCACTTCCACTCACACACACACAACTACCACACACTCACTCTCACTCTCACACACACACTCACTCCACACACACTCACTCCATTCATTCACTCACCTCACTGTCACATCTCCACACACACAAACACTCCTGTCACACACACTCACTCACACTCAACTCCTCCACTCACTCTCACTCACCTCCACCACCACACAACTCACACTCACACTCTTCCACCCACACTCACACACTCACTCACTCACTCACAAACACACACACACTCTCACTCACTCACACTCACTCACACTCATTCCCTCACTCACTCACTCACTCACTCACTCTCAACTCTCACTCCTCACTCCCACTCAACACACTCAACACTCACCTCACACTCACACTCACTCCACACTCACGCTCACTCTTCACTCCTCACTCACCTTCCATCACTCACTCACTCACGGTCACTCACACTCACACTCACATCTTCACTCACTCACACTCACACTCTCCCTCACACACACACACACTCACCACACTCACACTCAACTCACTCACATCACTTCACTCACTCTCACTCTCACTCTTTTCACTCACTCACTCACTCACACAGTCTCACACTAACACTCTCACTCACTCACACACATTCACACACACAGATACACACTCACACTCACACTCACACTCACTCACTCTCTCTCACACACACTCACTCTTTCACACACACACTCTCACTCACACACACAACACACACACTCACACACACACACACAGACACACACCACACACACAACACACACACACACAAAACACACTAAGACATATTATCTTACACAGTTTTGTTTCTTAAGTACATTTATCCAGTTTTAAAGATGTTTAGAAAAAAACACAACAGAAATACAAATACAAATTTTTTTTTTTGCAGTACAGATATAGAAAGCCAGACCCCCCAAAAAAAACTAATGATTAACTAAATAATTAAAACCTGCAAATTAAAATGAAAAAATATATATTTCCGAACATTTATCTACAGTTTTTGCTGGTAATTTAGCTTTTTTTTTTAAAGGATGTTACAAAAATACAACTTAGGAAAATTTATTATTTTATAAAAAAAATCAGTCCACAGCACTTTTTGTCTTGGTGTTCCATAAACTCTCTAAAAATCAAAAGCTAACAACCATTTTTGTGAGTTTATCTTACAATTACCTCCAACTAAAAAACTAATGAATTATAACAATTCAATATAAGTATAGTTATCTATTAAACGTTTGCTCTTTCAGTAAGTTATCTTGTTTTAAGGTGTGTAGTTTTAGATACTTTTACTGGAGTAACACTACACCAATACAGTCCAGTTTTTTTTTTGCACTAGAGATACAGACAACATGCAAAACTAATAAACACAACTAAATAAAAATTGACAATTATATAAAAAAAACTTAATTCAAATACATTATTTTTACTGTTTTTTGCTTCTTAAATAGATTCCTCTGTTTGTAAGAATGTTTATAAAAAACATGAGAAAAACTTACTTTGATTAAGTTAGTTTTTGTGTCAGTACAGATACACATTTGCAGGGCAAAAAAAAACATCTAATATATAAAAAATTCATAAAAAATAAAAAAAAAATAGAAAAAAATATATATATAAAATATAAAAAAATAAATGAAAATAACAAAAATAAAATAAAAAAAATAAAACTCGCCAGCGTTTAACCGCAAGCGCGTCGGTAACACCGAGAGCCGGATCGGACCGCACGCAGAGCGCATCTGTAACACCCAGAGCCGGATTGGACTGCACGCAGAGCGCGTCTGTAACACCGAGAGCCGGATCGGACCGCACGCAGAGCGCATCTGTAACACCCAGAGCCGGATCGGACCGCATGCAGAGCGCGTCTGTAACACCCAGAGCCGGATCGGACCGCATGCAGAGCGCGTCTGTAACACCCAGAGCCGGATCGGACCACATGCACAGCGCGTCTGTAACACCCAGAGCCGGATCGGACCGCATGCAGAGCGCGTCTGTAACACCCAGAGCCGGATCGGACCGCATGCAGAGCGCGTCTGTAACACCCAGAGCCGGATCGGACCGCATGCAGAGCGCGTCTGTAACACCCAGAGCCGGATCGGACCGCATGCAGAGCGCGTCTGTAACACCCAGAGCCGGATCGGACCGCACGCAGAGCGCATCTGTAACACCCAGAGCCGGATCGGACCGCATGCAGAGCGCGTCTGTAACACCCAGAGCCGGATCGGACCGCATGCAGAGCGCGTCTGTAACACCCAGAGCCGGATCGGACCGCATGCAGAGCGCGTCTGTAACACCCAGAGCCGGATCGGACCACATGCACAGCGCGTCTGTAACACCCAGAGCCGGATCGGACCGCATGCAGAGCGCGTCTGTAACACCCAGAGCCGGATCGGACCGCATGCAGAGCGCGTCTGTAACACCCAGAGCCGGATCGGACCGCATGCAGAGCGCGTCTGTAACACCCAGAGCCGGATCGGACCGCATGCAGAGCGCGTCTGTAACACCCAGAGCCGGATCGGACCGCATGCAGAGCGCGTCTGTAACACCCAGAGCCGGATCGGACCGCATGCAGAGCGCGTCTGTAACACCCAGAGCCGGATCGGACCGCATGCAGAGCGCGTCTGTAACACCCAGAGCCGGATCGGACCGCATGCAGAGCGCGTCTGTAACACCCAGAGCCGGATCGGACCGCATGCAGAGCGCGTCTGTAACACACCGAGAGCCGGATCGGACCGCACGCAGAGCGCATCTGTAACACCCAGAGCCGGATCGGACCGCACGCAGAGCGCATCTGTAACACCCAGAGCCGGATTGGACTGCACGCAGAGCGCGTCTGTAACACCGAGAGCCGGATCGGACCGCACGCAGAGCGCATCTGTAACACCCAGAGCCGGATCGGACCGCATGCAGAGCGCGTCTGTAACACCCAGAGCCGGATCGGACCACATGCACAGCGCGTCTGTAACACCCAGAGCCGGATCGGACCGCATGCAGAGCGCGTCTGTAACACCCAGAGCCGGATCGGACCGCATGCAGAGCGCGTCTGTAACACCCAGAGCCGGATCGGACCGCATGCAGAGCGCGTCTGTAACACCCAGAGCCGGATCGGACCGCATGCAGAGCGCGTCTGTAACACCCAGAGCCGGATCGGACCGCATGCAGAGCGCGTCTGTAACACCCAGAGCCGGATCGGACCGCACGCAGAGCGCATCTGTAACACCCAGAGCCGGATCGGACCGCACGCAGAGCGCATCTGTAACACCCAGAGCCGGATCGGACCGCACGCAGAGCGCATCTGTAACACCCAGAGCCGGATCGGACCGCACGCAGAGCGCATCTGTAACACCCAGAGCCGGATTGGACTGCACGCAGAGCGCGTCTGTAACACCCAGAGCCGGATCGGACCGCACGCAGAGCGCATCTGTAACACCCAGAGCCGGATTGGACTGCACGCAGAGCGCGTCTGTAACACCGAGAGCCGGATCGGACCGCACGCAGAGCGCATCTGTAACACCCAGAGCCGGATTGGACTGCACGCAGAGCGCGTCTGTAACACCGAGAGCCGGATCGGACCGCACGCAGAGCGCATCTGTAACACCCAGAGCCGGATTGGACTGCACGCAGAGCGCGTCTGTAACACCGAGAGCCGGATCGGACCGCACGCAGAGCGCCTCTGTAACACCCAGAGCCGGATCGGACCGCACGCAGAGCGCATCTGTAACACCCAGAGCCGGATCGGACCGCACGCAGAGCGCATCTGTAACACCCAGAGCCGGATCGGACCGCACGCAGAGCGCATCTGTAACACCCAGAGCCGGATTGGACTGCACGCAGAGCGCGTCTGTAACACCGAGAGCCGGATCGGACCGCACGCAGAGCGCCTCTGTAACACCCAGAGCCGGATCGGACCGCACGCAGAGCGCATCTGTAACACCCAGAGCCGGATCGGACCGCATGTGATCCGCTGTGAGAAAGAGACTATTGTGTGTCTCTGGCTTCATGTGATGTGAGCGCTGTGTCTGTTCCTAATCTTGAGGACACTTCTGTTTGCATAGGGACCAACAGCTGTTTCTGAAACGATTCTGGCCTGATCGCTGATGCTAAATGCAGCGGAAGTGGATCTGTGTGTTTTTGAGAAGGTGTCATGTGACTGAAATCCAAATTCTAAGTCACAGGCTGTTGAGCATTTCAGAAAAACAAACCTGAATGTGAGCTGTTCAATAACAATCAATCTATTATTCATTCATTCATACATTTGTATTTTTATTTATTTATTTTGTGCCTTGCAATCTGTATCTGTATAATACAAATATTTTAATCGATATTTTTTTGTTTATTTCTCTAAAAAACAAGAAAAATCCACTTAAGAAGTAAAATTGTAAGATTATGTGTCTTGAATTAAGAGTTTTTCTTTTAATTAATTGGCAGATTTTATTTATTTCGTAGTCGGTTTATTATTATTATTATTATTATTTGCTTGCTCTCTGTATCTGTACTTCAAAAACTATTTTCTTAATCTGCACTATTCTCGTGTTTTTTTCTAAACGTTCTTATAACAGGATAAATCTACTAAAAAAAGAAACAAAACTGTGTAAGATAATACATATCTTGAATTAAGTGTTTTTATAAGTTCATTGGCAGATTTAATTTCATTAATTGGTAAGCGTCTCCGGAATGCACATTTTTTTCAGTATTTTTCTCATGTATTTCTAAACTTCCTTATAACAAGAAAAATCTACTTAAGCAGAACTGTGTATCTTCAATTAAGTTTTTTATCAAGTTTTTTTTCTAAACACACAAATAAATAAATAGGACTTTTCTTCTTAGTATTTTTGTCTTGCTTTCCAGTAGAAATATCGAATTATTCTTAAATAAGGACACATTTATTTGACTTGTCTGGCAGATGATAAAGCGAGTAAAGATCTGGGCTGATGCTCACCGTCGGCAGGAGTTCTGGTTGATCAGACGGTGCAGGTCACACAGCAGCTTCTGATCCCAGTACAGATCACTGAACTTCTCTCTTGTCGCTCGACAAAAGCTCTCAAACTGGAGGGTTTTTAAAGAGAAGATGTATTTTCCTGGAGACACACAACAAGTCACGAGGGATCCTTCAAGACTCTTCCCACAAAGAACTGATTCAGACAATTCAAACGAAGGTAAATGTGTCTAAAAATATATTGCCTACTCTCACATAAACACAACAATTATTCATTCAATTATTTATTTATTTATTTACTGACTTACCAATAAACAATTGTTTAGAAAAGTGAAAAAAGTGAGCAACCCTGGACTTAATTAATGGAAAAATCTGTGAATTAAACCACATTTTAAACTAAACTAAAGTTTAGTAAACAAAATTACATTTTAAAAAAGTGCCATAAAATAATCCCATCAACTAAGAATAAATTCAACCTAAAAATGAAAAATAATAACTAACAACTTAATTTAATGTAAACATTTGTAACAACAAAATAAACAATGGAGTTAATAATAATGTTATAGTTATAAAAAATGTTTATTAAATAATACTAATAAAATTGTAAAAAAAAAATGTCACAAAACGTTAATAATATTAATATCCTGAATAACATATTAAAAAATACAACAAAATAAAAATATAAATAAAAAATGTCACATTTTTAGAACAAAATTGATTAAAAGCATACCTTAAAATAATACGTAAATATATAAAATTTTAAAAAAATAATAAGAGAAACTGTACAGCTAAATAAAATGTAAAAATCAATGAAAAATGTAAATGTATTAAAATAAAACAATAATAAATCAAAGTAAAACGTGTAAAAACTAATACAAATCAGATATAAGAAAAAGAAATAAAATTTATACTGAAAACAATACAACCAATTAGTCAAATAAGCCGAAACATTAAAATGAGTTGATCTAATGTTTTTTTTTACCCACAGCCGATCTTGGTACTCTCCATTCTCCAGGTAGCCTCAAAGCAAACTGTTCTCTGAGCAGCGCAATGACGTGTTGCAGACACAATCATCTCTGGGAGGTGAGCGAGATTCACACAGTGGAGGCTTGAACTGAGTATCTTGCCACGGGACTGCCGGATACACTGCCGAGTCCCTGTGGATCACCCAGACGCTTTTCACTCCTCATACTGTCCTCTAAGGTTTTCGCTTGGCTTCTTTTTTAAGTGTCCGCGCCGGTGATTGGCTGAAGCACGGCGTATCGAACCGGAAGTAGGAGTCAGAGACCAGAACGCCTGTCCTGCGGGTCTTGCTGTAGCAGGAAGTTGTTACAAATCCCATTACCCATCAAACAAGGCGGGGAAGTTTGGCTGGTCGTCTGTTTCTTGATTGGTTATTTGAAGAGTTGCTGGAGGCGAGGGATTAACAAGAGTCTTACAGCTGGATGATGATGAATAACCGACAGAGAAAACACCATCCGTCTCATCATCCTCATCTTCCTGTTCATATCTGGCTCGTCGCAGGATCGTTTCAAATCCACATGTCCTCACGAGCATTCCACTTACAACCTTAAACTAATAATAATAATAATAAACAAGAACATTAGAACTTAAACCTGAGTTCAGTTTTAAAGTCAACTTCAGAGCTCCAGATCAGAGTTTTTATCGTTAACTAAAACCATTGAAACTTTTTGTTCATTGAAGATAAAGCTTAAATCAAAATCTTATTAATTATATAATAATAATGAGTATACCATATTAGATTTGAAAAAAACGCGCTCATTGTTGTCACGCCACATTTAAGCCAAATATGCTTGAATTTATAACAAAATCATAATTAAACGTTGAGCTGAAGTGTTTTTGTGATCACCGGTGAGCAAAACCACATAACGAAAACAATAAAAACCTAAAATAATACAATTATGTTTTTGAAGGTAACCAAATCATTTCAATAATACTTGAAAATAATACTTTAAAAATTGTAAAAAAATAAAATAACTAAAAAATAAATAAAAAGAAAATAAATAATAAAATGAAACCAACATTCAATACAATAGTTAAATATATACTTAAAAATATAACATGTAAAACAATAGACCAAATAAATTTAAATATACTTGAAATAATAAATAAAAAATGTAGGTATCAAACGATTAATACATGTACAAAAATAACCAAAGCAATTAAATAATACTTGAAAACTAACATTTAAAAATGTAAATAAAATAAATAAAAAATAATAAATGTAAAATATACAAATGAAAAAATAATAAATAAACATAGAAACACATACAATAAAATCAATTAAAAGTAATAATAGTTTAAAAAAATAAGAATGTAAACTACCCAAGAATTTAAATAATCCTTGAAAAATAATCATATTTCAAAATGTAAATAAAAAAAATTTAAAAAATGTAAAAAAGACAAATGAAAAAAAATAAAAATAAACAAAACAACCGTCAAAAAGATCAATTAAATAATAAACTTACAATAATAAAATGTCAACAATCCCAGGAATACAAATTAAAATAATAAATGTAAATAAAAATCTCCTAAGATCCGTAAATATTAAAACAGAAATAGGGATCCCGATCAGTTATTGTCTATAACTAAACTAAAGTAATAATTAAAAATAAAAAAAATAATAAATATTAAAATTAAACCTTTTTCGTATTTGCCCAATGCAACATTTCATAATTTTTGTTTAGTTAGTTTACGCACTAAATTACTAACTGGAATTAAATAAATAAAAACTAAAACTGGAAATAAAGAAAAAGTGGAGTTAAACTTACATAATATATTAAAACCACATAGACATAATTATTCAATGTAACTAAAAAATTCATACAAGCAATATAATTAATAAAATAATAAGATATTAGATAAATCTATAATAGGGTATGAATTACTACTAAAATAAAAATTAAATGAATTATTACTAAAATACACATTGGCCAAGATACATAACAGACTTTATGAAACACAATCTCCTTTGACAAAACACTAAAACATAATCCATCTCAAAGGGTTGGGGATTCTGATCATTCCTGGCTTGCAAAAATGCACTGATTCAAAGAATTAGTAACCTGGTTAATGCACAGCAACAGCATTCATGTCATGAATCAGCATCTCATGAACACAAGTTTGGCTAATAACAAAGGCCTTGATTCAATAAACATTCACTGATGACTCAATTGTATGCAACATGACGATGCATTCTGGGATTCCTAGAATCATTGAGTTTGTTCTTGCAGAACCACTAGCTACCAAGGAAAAACCCCCTTGCGGGTGATGCGTCAGTATTATAGGGTCTGACGTTATGTGGAGGAGAAGGAGGCCTCTGTAGTCTGACGGCTGTTGGAGGATTCTGGTTAATGGAATGAGGAACTGGACCATGCACTACAATGCTCGAGTAACCGCTTGCCCTCGCGCTGGCCAAACTGGTACAACACCTGAGAGAAAGACAACTCCGTCCACACGTGCTGCATCGTTTGACTGACCCAAATTCCCTCATTGACGTACAATAATATAACCTTCCAAGTGCGCATCACATACAATTATTACACAACAGGGTGGATCTCATGAGAGATGTGTGCAGATCACATTTCACCCTCAAATAAGAAATTATATTTTACACAATGGAAATATTTTAAGTGCTTTTCCTACGCAAGGAAAGAACAGCACATTGATGTCCCTCAAAAAACTCATTACGTTAATGTGGTCCGATGTTTTACTTTTGAGTATATATACATATATATATATATACAGTATATTGGGCTGCACGAGTATGACAAAAATCATAATTGCCGATTATTCTTCCCGGTTTTGAAATTAGTAAGTTCATTATTACATTATACGATTATCACAATTTACATTGAATGATGTTTATACCATTGTTTGACTGCATGCCATATTTTTATATGAAAAGCTGAAAACACTCTAACTGAACAACTTTTAGTGCTTTTCTATAGTATTAAACCTCAAATGTCAAATATACATCAGATTGGTTTCTTCTTTAAATAAAAAAAGTAAAAATATGCATGGTATTATAATATGTCATTACGGACTACCACTAAATGAAAACAATGAAACCTATGATCCTTCTTAAGATAACCTGAAGAAAGAAAGAAAACACCTCTTAACCGCCGAAATAACATAATTAACTTTTAATTGCTGCAATTAATTGATTATACATACATGCATACAAATTACAATAAGTAATTTCAGACAGGACCACTTTGGCAAGTTACTTGAGTTTATTGAACACAATTTATCTTTGGCGGTATGGTTCCTATGGGGGTTCTTTGCTCCAGAATAAATTGAACATACAAGAGCTTTAACATTAACCCCCGGAACCATCAGCTTGGAAATACATACAATTAAGACACTAGTAATGTCTTTAAAAGTGAACGGTGGTAATCGTGTAGGCTATATGTGCAGTGGAACTTCTATACTGTAGTTTGGTTATGAGGATGAGAGTCCTCAAGCAATGAACCACAAGAACAAAGCAGCATGCCCCTGAGATTGGCATGAGGGGTAGGGGAGCAGCGTATCGTGATACTACGAGATTTTTATTTTTTTTTATATAGAAGAACTGCTCAAGGCTTTTTGCGCTAGTATTACGTCCGGAGTTGAAGGCCTAATGTATCGTTGGTACGCTGATGATGACCACCGACCCATTGCTTTGAGCATGGTATGGAGACTGTTGCAGCTGCGGTGGTTGCCGCGCCTATGCGGAATGAATGGCTGGTATAAAGTGCGGGGTCCATGCCGCAATGGAGGCATGCGGTTCAGAGACGTGAGGCGAACCAATGCTTGGACATAGCTTCTCCTTTCTCTGTGATGAAAAGTGGATCTGTAGGATTGAATTTACTGCGTGAGCTTACCAGCCGGTTCATGACTATTAGGGGACAGTATCCGTTGCCGGTTCTAGAAATGTTGATAGTACTTCCGTTATTATCTCTGTCTGTTTTGGAATGTTTCAGATAGATGGAAAAGTAATCTGTGTGAAATGATATGTCTTTGATTGTGAGGTCGTGTGAAGGGTCGAATATTTTGGTGTTAATTGTGAATTCTCCGCCTCTGAGGAATCCATAAAAGGCGGTGAGGAACGCTGCTTCTAGAAGCAAGTTTGTGTGCGGAGTGAAAAGACCTGATCTTAATTTATCCACCATCGTGTGCACCTGTGAGTGAGAGACAGCGGTAGTCGTTTATCTGGAACTGCTGGGCTTACCTTTTTTAACCCGTTAAGGAGAAGGAATATGGAGGGATTTTGTAACAGGCTTTGAGAGGAAGGATCTAAACATCTAATGTGGAATTGAATGCCTGAGATCATAATCTTAATGGTGGAAGGCTTAAGCTTCCTGGATTCGAAGCAGTGCGTAATGAAAGCACATATAATGGGTATGTTAGCTGGGAGTTTAGGCACCGAGAAAGCGTTGCAGAAATCTGAAAAAGACGACCACACCGAGTCGTAAGTTTTAAGTGTCGTTTTTGCTAGCCCTGATCTCATGTAGTGTGTGGCTGATTTAAGGTATTTTTGCAATGATGCATTCAGTCTAGGACTGTTTGACTGAAGTCCGGGCAGCCCAGTTGTGTTGCAGCAGCTCCCGGACACAGGCGTCTGAATTCCTGGAAATTAAACCGAGACAGAGAGTCAGCTATTTTATTATCCAGCCCAGGTATGTGAGTAGCTTTAATTGTAAAATTGTTCATAACTGAGACCCAGGTTAGACGCCTGATAAGACAGTTAATGATAGGCACGGAGGACGGTTAATGAAAGGCAACCGTTCCAGTTGTCGCATAATTTAGACCAGAATATTAAATCGGACCTGCAGCCTTCATCTAATCTGACCGTGTCATGCATTTTCTCTACCGTTTTGGACAGATCTAAAAGTCTGGAAATAAAGGAACGACCTTGGGGAATGATCCTCATGGCGAAATTGAGATGGCCCAGCAGAGAAAGAAGATCCCTTTTTGTTAAGGTAGATAATTGGGAATAAGTTCTAATGAAACCTCTAATCCTTTCTAGTTTGTCTAGCGGAAGAGATGCTTGCATTTTCACTGAATCTAGCGTAATCCCCAGAAAATCGAGGACACGAGATGGGCCTTTTGGGTAACACTTTATTTCGATAGTCCACTTTAGACATTCTATTAACAGTAAGTAACTTTGCAACTACATGTCAACTAGCAGTCGTTAAAGTTTAGTAAACTGTCTGCTTAATATCTTTTAATTCTTTCTTTGTCAACTTATTCTACTAACCATAAACTTATCCTCAATGTCTATCGACCTTCTACTCTGATAGTTAGTAGACATGTAGTTGCAAATTAATGAGAATTAGTTGACATGTAGTTGACATGTAGTTACAAAGTTACGTATAGTTAGTAGAATGTCTAAAGTGGACTATCGAAATAAAGTGTAACCGCCTTTTGTTTTTCCTTCTGCAAGAGGAATGCCGAATTTATTGAATGCTTTAACCAGGGAATTAATGCTGCGCGATGGGTTGGCATCTGGAAAGTCGATAAGCAGAAAGTCATCCAACAGGTGAAGAACGAATGGTAGTTTGAGGTTATTTAGTAAGACCCAGCAGAGTGCTTCAGACAGTGTATCGAATATCTTTGAGCTGCTTTTACACCCAAAGGTGAGTCTAACTGAAAAATACAAATTTCCTCACCAACTGACCCTGAAAAGATGCCACTGAGAGGGGTGTAAGGGCATGACTTTGAAGGCGTCAGTAATGTCTGTTTTACTGAGCCACGCTCCTCTTCCGGCTAATTTAGTTAGTTTGATTGCGTTGTCCACTGTGGAACAAGCCAGGGAAAAAGGTTCTGAGGGAATTAAACTGTTAATGCTTGGAACCCCTAGGGTGGAGTGGGGAGCGGATAAATCAATAATTAGACGTTTTTCCTAACTGCGACTCCTAAAGGGTTAATGCGGAAAAGTTTGAAGGGAGGTTGATCGAAAGGTCCGATCATGTATCCCTTCTCTATTTCTTTCCCCATCAGATCATCTACAGCCTGTGGAACTTTGATAGCCGACTGAAGGTTTTGACAGGTGAAAGAGAAAGTGGGCAGATAGGAAAGACCAGCTAGAAACCCATGCATGAGCCCTAGAATGAGGTAAGACATGAAATAGCGATTTGGATGCTTTTCCAGAGCTTTAGATAGCTCCCTTGGTGTTCACCGGAGTGTTTATTTCTTTCTTATAAATTTTGTGCGGCGTGGACAAGAAAACTTCGGGTGACTGTTCCCGCAATAGCTGCAAGCATGAAAAAATGTACAATTATTACGAGTACAAACATTCTCGTTGAAATTGTAGCAAAGAGGTGTTTGTCTTTCAGGCTTCACCTGTTCTGGCGCCGAAGCGCTAGTGTCGTGAGTTGAAGCGGTCTTAGGGCAGAGAGATGCGGTGTGGAAAAACGAACCGCAGGGTGAGCATGACAGTGCTCGGTGGCCCGTAATGTGTCTGCTAATTAGTGCAAGATCGACCACGGACCAGTCCATACGCTGATTAAGCGTTGAATGTACGTTGCTGCTTTAGATGAAAATGATTTGTGGTATTCGTAGAATAGTGTGCCTCTGTAAGACATGGCGAGATCCGAAATGATTGCTAGGTAGGTATCTAATTCTTTTCTCCTGTCTGGATACACTTCACAGATAATGTCTCTGAACACGCCGAAAGCAACATTAAATTCTGCCATGGTTAGACTTTTGGTGAGTCTTGGATCGCTGTCTTTAAGAATGACAGATATATCCCCACAATCCACGATCCTTCTTTCGTTAGTTTCTGCGCATAGCAATATTTTAACCAAGTTTATGTCGTTACCTGACAGGATTTGAGTGCGCAGTTGGGGAGAAATGGCAGCTACTGGGGGGAAGAAGGCCAGCCCGGTGGAAGCGGCAGGTAACTCTTATCTGAGAGATCTTCTAGGAAGAGCCAAGTTGGGAGTAAGGGTGCATATTGATGTCGAGCTGGAAGTCTACCCGTCATCCATCGCCCGAGATGCAGAAGACGAGCGCTGCGATTCCAGCACCTGGATCCTGTTGTCCATGTCGGAGAGGGTTCCTTGGATTGACAGCAGCGCTGAGAGAACCCTGTCGTCTCCCTGTTGTGCTGGAGCTTGAGAGGGATGGGATGATTTTACTTTCTTTGGAGTTGGAGACGCTTGATCAGTGGAGATATTTTTCCTTTTCTCCGAGGCTTTACAGCCGGTAGATCGGGGAAGAGAAGATACTGCGTAGGTAGATGGGGGCTGCGGGTCTTGATTGACTTCTTGTAAAAGAATCAAGAGTTGATCATGATTCAGATCCATAGGCACTTGTACGTTGAGAGAGTACAAGGTGGACAAGATCCTTTCTTTGGGCCATTCATTGATGGAGAAAGGATACCTTGCTGCTATCCTAGAGCTGCGTCTCACTAGCTGGGTTGGATCGACGTCTTCAATATAATGATCCAGGATCTCTTCCGGAGACTCTTCGGATAGGATTTGTCCTAGGATGTCCGAAGTATCCATGACCAGGAAGCAGCAGGTAAGATGTGAAAGAAATAATGTAAACAAACTTTTCATGCTGTAATAGCTGTATCGCCTAGCTTGCGAGCAGTTTGAGCATACTTACCGAGCAGTAATGCCATGTACAGTATATACAGTATGTCCCGTGTCTAATAGGAGAATAGTAGTAATTGGAGCTATTTGTGCAGCTGAACTGCATCAGCTGGTCGCACCTAGTGCCTACTTGGGCCTGTACTGAACTAACGCGTGTCCTTTCGATTTGAGTGGGTAAAAAAAAAAAAACAAAAAACAAATGTGCTTAATTGATGAAAATAATGAAAATAAATATTTGTTGAACACAAAAGAAGATGTTTTGAAGAAAAATATTTCTTTATGCACAAATTACTACTACTTTCTTCTGATTTTAGGGTGAAATATGACCAGAATCTATTCTAGACAGGTTTTGTGAGAGTTTATCTATTTAATCTGAAATGTTGAAAATGCAAATTCGCACCTGTC
Source organism: Sinocyclocheilus anophthalmus (assembly GCA_018155175.1). Taxonomy (NCBI): domain Eukaryota; kingdom Metazoa; phylum Chordata; class Actinopteri; order Cypriniformes; family Cyprinidae; genus Sinocyclocheilus; species Sinocyclocheilus anophthalmus. Next base: position 24,209 of record JADLZN010001064.1, on the reverse strand, counting down.
TTAACTTCTCCCAAGTGTGGGTCAGATGGGTTTTCAGCACACTCAGGAGAAGACCAGTCCTCTGTATCTCTATTCCCATCGAATGCCTTCAATGAAAACCGTACTTGTTATGAGAAACTTGTCGACTGAAGTGCATGCATTAAGACAGGAAAGAGTTACAGAAGAGCGTTTGGACTAAGAACTGCTACACTGATGGGATTTATTCTTCATTTGTTTCTATTTTTATTTTAATAGAATCATCTGAGGCAAAGTTGATACTTAAGGCAAGACACTGTGTTTTTCATGCACTGGTGCATTTTGAGGTTTTTGGTTATTTGGCTTTTCATAATGTTTTTTTTCAGACTAGTGGAAAGAAAACATCCAAAATTTATTTTTAAAGTCTTTTATTTTACCAATTTTGCATCTGAAGATTTCAATTACAATGCATATCCTTCAAGGCAGTTTTCTCAAAATGAGTTTTTTCTCAACTTCAGTAACACTTACATACAATAAACTTTACAGTTTTTTCCTATATATATTATGAAGGTTTTTATAGAGGGGTTTGTTTATATATCATTCACACTGATTTTATTGTTGTACTTTATCTATTTGCGTCTTTAGATTTCAACTACAATACATATCTTTAAACGCTGGGAGTTTTTTCTCCACTTCAGCAGTACTTACATACACCAAACTTTACAGTTTTATTCCCATATTAAGAAAAAATATTCTGAAGGTTTTTATAGAAGGGTTTTTTCATATATTATTCGCCTGGTTTATTATTGCATTTTTGTATATTTACGTCTGTATATTTTAATTACAATACATATCTTTCAAGGCCGTTTTCTCAAAATGATTTTTTTCTCCACTTCAGCAGGACTTACAAACACCAAACTTAGCAGTTTAATTCCACGTTCATATTGTGGAGTATTTTTACTGATGGGTTTTGCTCATATCACATTGACACAGCATTTATTATTGTATTTTATCTATTTACATCTGTAGATTTCAAATACAAATGTTATCTTCAACGCCAACTTTCTTAAAACAATTTTTTTTTCTCCCTTCACGTCCATTAACACGTACATACAACCAATATTTTAACAGTTTTCTTCCTAGCTAGGTATCCTGAATGTTTTTGATAACAGGTTTGGTCATGGGGCTCATTTTTACTTCCTATTTGATTGCAACTTTACGTCTAGTAATATTTTTCGATTTATGCAATTTTCAGATGATGTTTTAAAGAGTTTCTTTCTCCACTCCAGAAACACTTACCTACACTAAATTTTACAGTTTTATTCCTATCTCTATTCTAAAGGTTTATACTTGGAGGTTATTTTGGTTCCCCTAATGTCTTTCCTTAACATTTTTATTCACGCCCTTAAAACTTGACGATCGAACGCGGTATTATTGTATTTTTCCTTGCTGTTGTACAGAGCACTTTCATGATTCCAAATCCTCTCTGTAAAAACATTTAATATGTCAACAAAATCAAACAAGAATTTTAAACCTGAATGTTCGTATTTCTGTTCTGGAACTGGATTCAATAATGCTTAATTTGAAAATATTTAGCCAAAGCAGTTTGCATATTTAAACATAACATTTCAGAAAACTTGTAATACAAAAAAACTTTGCAATTATTAATGCAATTAATCAACTGGGGAAGTATGATGATAAATATTAGTTTTATTTTTTACTCTATTGACCCTACTCTATTGGGGTGTTTTGCCTTAAACACAACAGAGTCTCCAGAGCTGAAAGATCAACCTCTGAGCAAAAACATTCCTGAGGGAACTCTCATGACAAAATCAGTCCATGACTATTTGATAACTGAAGGCAGAGATGATGTTTCTGTGCCAGACAGTCGGAGGCGGGTGAAACACACAGACACTCTATAAAACCAAAAAGACAAGAGCACAGGACTGATGAAACCCTGCCCACATGTGACTCCGTCAGATCTGCATCTGCACAGATCCTCAAGATGAACGAAGTGTGATGCTTCACCTGGTGAACTCGGCTGATGATCTGCGTCCATACGCTCTCTGCATTCATTCCCTGGCGGGAGAGGTAGTCACGACAAGACTGGAATATAAGAGCCGACATAAAGCACATTAGCACAGGTAAACAGCCTGGATGCACAACGGTGCCATGTGTTACGAGAGAGAACAGAGCATGTGTTTGGATGAAAAAACAAGAAATGCTTGCACTGCATAAAGAAAATCTTAATGAGTCTTAATGATCATAAAGTCTATTTTATGACCATTAACACTAATTACTTTGTGACATTAATCTCAGGACAATTACAGTAAATTCTGCCCCAAATTCGCATTATGGTAATGCAAAACATATCATTTTTATTACTTTATTTCAATAATTAAAATAATCCTTTCTGGACAAAATGCTTATAAAAATATATAAAAATGGCATTTTTTCCCTCAATTTTAAAACAATATATATGTATATAGTTGCTGTAAAATAGCCATTATTTTTCTTTATAATAAATATAATTATACATATACACACACGCACACACACACACACAGTATAAGTACATATATATCTATATCTATATAGATATATATATATATATATATCTTGATTTTATAAAACATTATATTATTATATAATACAGCATTATCTATCTAATGTATAAAAAGTATACATATTTATAACGAAAAAAAAAAGAATAATAATAAGAATAGGAAGAAGAAAAAACAAATAATACTAAATAATTATTAAAAAAATCATGTCAACAGACAGAAAGATGGATAGATTTTTTTTTAGAATAAATATAATACTCTTATATAATCTTATTCTATGTTTTAGAGTGAAATATGACTCCGGCATGTAAGTTTTAAATGATTAAATGATTCGCAAGTACCTTTTTTGCCATTTCAATAGAAGGTCTTTCGATTGGAGTTCTTTTGGCCATCTCAAGCAGAAGCCTCTTGAGTTTTCTCGGCATGGCCAGCTTTTGATTGGGAGACAAATTAAACTTGGCTGTAGCCCAGAGAACAGCTGCTACCCCATACACACACGCCTAGAGATGAGCAAAAGCACACTGTAAACCACATTCATTTAAACAGACCACAATGTGTCACTAGACAGCGACAAACCTTTTCTGTCACAATTCCATGTTCTTGAAACTCAGGAGCCAGAAAAAATGCATCACAGGAGGCTGAGAAGGACAACAGGAACAAAATCAATGAACTAATAACAATTATAATAATTGCATTCACTTGAGAACATGTGAGTGTTGTTCTAAAGTGTGAGTTATTCTACATGTAAAGCTCATTCTGATTTCATATCGACTCTTCATTGACAGCTGTTATGAGTTGTGATGGGAATGAGATGTTCTCGTACCGGAGTTTTTAGGTCTCAGAAACAGCATCTCTCCTTCGCAGCCAACATAGACGGAGTCCAGACACAGGTAGTCTAAAATGTACGACAAATCACATTAGTTTTCCTCAAGCAGTACCACGCGGATCACAGGGTTGATGTACGTGGAGCAAACAGGGCGGGGTAATAACTACGGGTATTTAGTTTGTTTTAAATAGGATTTATGGTGGATCAACCCCTCTCTACATATCGAACTAACCGTGGGTAGGGTTGTTTTTGGCAAATAACATACATTTTTCTTCTGATTGCACCATTTCAAGATTTTAGTTTCACCTTCTATAGCAGTTCAAGCACCCTTTAAAAATTAGCATTTTAGAATGATTTCGATAAGGAACAATTCAGCTTTGTTTACAGCAATAAATTACATTTTAACAGATATTCACATAGAAAACAACTATTTTTAAATTATTATACTAATTTACAATTTTACTGTTAATGCTGTATTTTTTTTTGTTTTTTCCAAGTTTTAAATGCAGATGCCGTGCTGAGCAGGAGAAACTATTTCAAAATCTTAATTGATTTGACTGGTAGTGTGTAATGCATAATTGTTTTTGTATATTATTTTTCACAAATGCATTTTATTATATATTTTTAATTTTGATTTAATTATTTTTATCATGTTTTTAAGTTTTTTGATGTTCACATGTTTACGATCTTCAGTGTGACAAATTAATTTCCAAAACTCAACAGATATTCTATCAAGGTCCCTTAGCGTTAAAAATCATACAAGTTATTAAAAGGTTTATTTAAAAGACGTTCAAATAGAGTTGCAGGAGGAGGCGTAAACATTTGTGTGGAAAATTTTCGTGGAAACTATTCCAGAATTTTTTGGAAACCGTCCCTGGTTTCATTTTTATTATTTTGGGGAATTCGGGTGTAAAACTTTCCAAACAATCCCTAAAACTTAAAAAACTTAAAATAATAATCACTATAATTAAATAAATTGCAACCCTACTTTTAAATGAAACCTCATCAACTGTTGCTGGTCCCCACTGACTCCCGATCATTAATGGAAAAAACAAATACAATGGAAGTCAATGGGTACCGTCAACTTTTTGGTTACCAACATTCTTTAAAATATATTTTTTGTGTTCAACAGAAGAAAGGAATTCATAAAGGTTTTAGAACCACAATGAGTGCTTGAATACATGACATAATTTTCATTTTTGTGTGGCTAATCCCTTCAATATCAAGTTACTATGAACATAATACCTAAATATAGACAAAGCAAAGTATCTTTGATGTGCACGACTGACCTGGGAGGTCGATGTAGGTCTGTAGCGTGGAGAGACACGTGTAGCATAAAGCCCAGAGCTCATTGACTGAGAACGGCTGAGCAGAGCATGAGAGCAGCTCCCGCAATGAGATCCACTGAGAAAAAGGCAAAGAAAACAACACGGTATTAATTTTACATCAACATAAGTGCTTCATTTAGTTCCAGGTTTAAGGCAATATACAATATAGGGTAAAAAAAAAAAACAGCAAATTTTCACCATGTTTGAGGAATAAAATGTTAAATATAAATCAGGTGAATGTTATATGAGCAAATCCCTCAGTAAAAACCTTCAGAATATAAATAGAAATAAACCTGTAAAGTTTGGTGTGTGTAAGTGTTACTGGAGTGGAGAAAAAAACTCACCGTCTTTAAATATATGTAATAAAACTGAAATCTACAGATGCAAATAGTATAAAGGCAATAAAACTAAACACTTAGGTTGTAATTTTGATTTTTTGATTTCACTATTCAAAGTATTGAGAGGAGTTTTCCACCACAGAATAAAAAATAAAGTAATTGCAACTTTTTTTTAAAATCTCGACTAAATTCTGACTTTTTTTCTTCTCTTGATTTCTGAAGGTTACGAAGATCTTGCACTTCTTTTTTTTACGTATGGAGAAAAATGTAAGTTTTGTGTCTCACAATTTTTCTCTCAGAATGTCGACTTTTATATCTTGCATTTTTGAGTTTATATCTCACAATTGAGACTTTTCTTCTCAGAAATGGGAGAAAAAAATAATCAAATTGTGAAAGGGAAAAAACAATTGTTTAAACTGCGAATTTGAAAATAAATTCAAATTACGCGAAATAAGCTCAGAATTGAAAAAAAATCAAATTGTGAGAAATAACTCTTCAGATTTGACAATATAGAATTATGAGAATACCTCAGATATTTGCAAGAAAGAAAATCTAATTATGAGAAATATGCTCAGAATTGAAAAAAAAATCAATTGTGAAGGAAATGCATTTAGAATTATGAGAAAAAGTAAAAACTGTGAGATATAAATTCAAAACTGTGAGATAAAAAAGTCCCAATTACCTTATTTTTTATTGTATGATGGAAATTAGGCTCAATGCACAGAAGGCATGTTATGGAAGCGAAATAGCCCAAAATGTAAAAGCTGCATGAAAAAACAATGGCTTTAACTGAAGTGTCTCGCCTCAAATGAACAAAAAAAGTCACATTTGGACTGTTTTGCATCAACAAACGCACCTGATTCTGAGATTCCTCATTCAGGCACAACACAGTTTTGTTGACGAGGTTGGAGCTGCGCACTTCAGCGTCTGTCTGAGTTCCTCCGTCTTCTGATGACGCGGGGCTCCGAGCGCCTGCAGCTTCAGTGTGATCCGTCTCGCATGCATCGGGTTCTTCCTCTCCCTCTGAGTCTGAACCCCTGGGTTTGGGTCGCCGCAGTGTCCCGCTCCAGCTCTCCTCCTCCGTGATCTCGGACAGGTCGGTCATCATCATGCTGATGGGTGCGTGGGACGGAGGACAGAGCGCCGGAGGGTTGTTGGAGTCTGGGACGGAGCAGGAGCGGTTCAGGGCTCTCCTGGCTCTCAAAAAAAAAGAAAAAGGGGAAAAAGGGGGGCCTTATGGAGAAGCCTCCTCTCCTGACTCCTCCTGTGCTCCGGAGAACTGTTCTGAGACCTGCTGTCTGGCGAAGGCTCGGCCGAACCTCCGGACCAGACCAGACCTCTGCGCCTCAGCAGCAGCTCCTCGCCGTCATATGAATCAGAGGAGCAGTTTCTCATCATGGTCCGATCGCCGGCGGGATGCTCCGTGGAGTTCGATCTCGAGGCTTTGAGATCCAGAAACTGGAAATTGGATTTCTCCCATCCATCTGTGAACAGACAGAAAGATTTGACCATGCCAGATGCTAGATCAGTGATTCACAAACCTTTTTTTGTCAGCCAAGTTCTAGCTAACATACTTGATATTTTAATCATTTAACAACAAATGTGCATGTTCATGGTTCTCATGTCAGTTAACGGTCACATGATATGCAGGTAAGCAAATAAATTATTTGTATTCTTTTTTTATTTTTATTTTTATTTTTATTATTATTCTCTGATGTCAGTAAATAGGTTGCAGACATGCAGGTAACAAATACAAATGTATTATTATTTATTATTCTCTTATGTCAGCTAATGGTTGAATGACATGAAGGTACATAAATAAACACATTTTTATTTACTATCCCTGATGTACAGTTAATGGTCACATGCAGCAGGTAACAATAAAAGATCTTTATTATTTTTTTATAAATTTTTTATTATTTGTAGTCTTCTAAGGAATGCGTCACATTATAGCCAAGTAAACTAATACAATATATATATATTTAATTTCAATATACTGTATATATATATTTTTTGTTAATGTCACATGACATCGAAGGGAAGCAAATAAATATTCGTATTATTATTTCTTTATTTTTTTTTTTATTTATTATTCTCTGACATCAGTTAATGGTCACGTCATGTAGTAAAAAACATTTTTTATTATTATTATATTATTAATATCTCTTTTGATGATGGGAGTTACTAGTTCAAAATGGATGCAGCGTAACAAAGAACATACTTTTGATATGTATTATTATTTTTATAGCGTTTTATTTTAATTGTAAATATATTAATAAAAAAATTGTGTTAAGACTATTTTTTAAAATTATAATTTTTTTTTAATTTTTGGATTAATATCAGCTAACAAACCTTGGTAATTCCCTCACAAAGCATCAGATGCACTGCATTATGAGACAGCTGTGAACGCACACCTTGCAGAGCAGCGACGGACTCTATGGAGAGGACTCTTCGGCCGATGGCAGACAGTTTCCGGCAGATGACTGCGGGCGAGACGTCACCGAGCACAGCCTCCGCCTGAGAGAGAATGTCCTGACAAAATAAGACACAATATTGTCATTAAACAATGAAAGAAATCTGCCTCTTTATTAAGTCAAATCACCAATAAATGGTTCATATTGTACATTGTAATTATTTAATTCTCTACAGAAATGCGCGGAGGTTCAGAACGAGTCAACCTTTGCGGTTTGTGTCAGTAAATGTATAAAGTATGTTTCATCAAGCTCTGCCTCAAAAGATCAAGGCAATTTGATGAATCATGATATGTAAAACTTTGTTATGTGATATATGTGAAAAACTTTTTTTTTTTTCACTACAGTTTGTGAGAGATCTGGTATTTTTTATTGATTGTTATTGTTAATATTTTGAATTAGATTGTCATTTTGCTATTTCCTATTTCACTTTAGTTGTGTTGTTGTGTTTTTGTGCATTATCTATATATAGATTATATATATTTTTAATTTATTTTACCTAATTTTATTTCACGCACATTTTTTTTTTTTACCTATTTATAGTAATTTTTGTTGTAGGTAATTTAAAACTCTGCTGCAGGTTTTTTTAGTTGATGAAAACCAGTTCATTAAATCAGGAATCAGTAAATAAAAAAAATACATAATTTACAAAAATAATTAAAAAAAAAATAAAAAAAAATAAATTTTTTTTTTTTAAAAAAAAAAAAAAAAAAAAAAACTTGAGTAAAAAACATGCATATTTTCTTTGTTTACCTGCATGTCATGCAAACGTGAGCGAACTTGTTGTTAAATTATTATCTTAAGTATTAACTTAAAATATCAGGGAATCACTGCTTTAGAGACACTGGAATCAAAGCAAATCGATTAGACAGATATTTTATTTGACCTGGAAGGATATTGAGAACCAAGTTGCACTAGCTTTGAATAACCACTAGGTGGCGCTCAAGGACACTTCAATGTAATGGACAGATTTGAGAAACATTATGTAAGTGTGATCGGTCAACTCTCAGACCACGCAGGAGAAATGATCGCAAGGCTTGGTCTCATCGAATATTTATTACCGAGTATTATTCACATATCATTAAACAAAGACGGAAATCTGCCTCTTTATTAAATCAAATCACCCTTAAAAAGTTCATATTGTACATTTTAATTATTTAAATCTCTACAGAAAGTCATGGAACTTCAGAACGAGTCTGTTTTCATCAAGCTCTTATCAGGGTTGTTAGTAAACAAACTAAAACCATTAAAAAAAAATGTTGTTACTTGAAATAAAATAGACATTAACTGAAATAAAATAAATATATATATATAAAAAAAAAAAGTTTTACTTACTTAATTATGATTATCATGTATTATTTATTATTAAACTATTTTTATTATTTTTATTCTCTGATGTCAGAAAATGGTTGCAATGCAGGTAAACAAATAACATTTTTATTACCTTTTAAATTCATTTATATATGTTTTATTATTTAGAATAATAAAAAAAATCCATGACAGCACTGTTATTATAAGTTAACTAAAAACCATTTAAAAAACATTTCGTACTTGAATAAAATAGACAATAAACTGACAATAAAATAAAATATATAAAAAATACACTAAGGGGAATAACACACACAATTTCACCCAATCTCATGTTAATTTTGAGTACCAATAGAGTATTACTGTACATCCTTCATATCTCCAAAAAGTCTTAGTTTGATCATATTTATAAAAGAAAAATACAGCTTTACGATTCTCTCCAAAAACAGCCAAGCTCCTGGAGGCGAGCCGTGGGCGGAGCTAAAGAGTGACGAACACTTGAGCGCCGAATGCCAACAAAACAGACATTTGATGACGTTTCACTTACCGTCTGCAGTTCTGAATCATGACCGGGATCTTTTATAGCTGGGAACGATCCATCTTACAGTATCAAACGATGTGCAAATCCAGAATCGAACTGGGCCTTGCTTATAAAACATTCGTCAACAAACACACTTGTGAAACTTTGTTGCTGCTCCGGAAAAACAAACTGTATCCAAAGTTTTCATATGCTGGGTTCTTTAGGAAGCTGACACGGCCAGGCCCTTCGCACAACCACCGTAGCACACGAAAAGCTGGTCAGATTGCCGAAAGCTGGCCGAACGGTCAATGAAAATCCTCAAAGCCCTGAGGGGGCACACCGAAATCTGAGCGTCTGCCCATTTCAAACGGGGGGGGGGGGGGCGAGGTCGGTGACTCAGAGGACAGGGCAGACAGCGAAACGTTTCCACAACATAGTACGGCTCGGAACGGTTCACTTTTGGGGGGTTCTACTGGGTACAGTACCTGGTACTTTTTTTTGTACCACCTCGGTTGAGGTTCCAAGTAAACCGTACCGATACCAAAACGTGACGTGTAAACTCAGCAGATCACGGATTGGCCGGAGAGAATTGTCACTACCTGCGTCACCGAACTTGCGACACAAACACAACAGAATCGCTTGATTTAAATCAGCACAGCAAGCGAAGGATCGAACGCAATTGTTTTGAATGAGCGCACCTTTTTTAAACAACCAAAAAGTGGCTGTTTCGTGGTCTGTTGAGGAAGTACAGACATTCCTCTCATTGATAGCAGAGGAGCGGATCCAGCGAGAACTTGATGGGACGACACGGAATGAAAAAGTTTTTCAGGAGACGCGGCAATAGAGGCGGCGCAACTATAACGACATGTGAATAATCACGCCCACTCTAAACCATCCCGCCCACTCTAAATCGGTACTGAACTGTAGTGGAAACGCAAGCCGAGCTGTGCCATACCGTACCGTACTGAGAAAAAAGTGACACTGCAGTCACCGGGTCCGAACAATCGCTGTCCACAGAAAATGCACGTAAATCCCCTATGCGCTTAGCCGAAGCGAGGGCAAGAAAAAGTGCAGTTTGAGAGATAGCTCCTTCATAGCAATGGATGCTAAAGGCTCGACTGGTGGTTGTGAAAGAGCTCTTAACACCACCTCTAGGTCCCAGAGCGAAACTGAAGGTGGACGCGGGGAATGCAACCTCCTCGCCCCCTTAACCCGTGGGTGGGAGGGGGGGGGGGGAAAAAACGAAACGAGGCAATAGCGGCCAGTGTTGATGGTAGACATCCACTATCAAGCCTGTACTGTAGAAAACGCAGAATATCCGACACGGAGCAAGCAGCCGGGTTGATATGAACATCACGGCACCACAAACACTTCCCATTTTAGACCATTTTAGAGCATAGAAATGCCTCAGAGAGCGTATCAAGCACAAGAGAATGCAGGGTGGTCAGCTCCTCTGATATCCCCGAAGCAGCCACACATGATGGTTCAATAACTCCGGGTTGGGGTGCCACACCGAGCCGCTCGTTTGAGACGGCAGATCCTTCCTGATGGGGATCGGCCAGGGCAGCGCCACCAGCAGCTTTGTCAGGTCCGGGAACCAAGGCTGGTTCGGCCAGTTCGGGGCGACGAGTGTCACCGAAGCCTCCTCCTCCCTGATCTTGCATATCACCAGCTGCATTATCTTGATCGGACGAACGCATACGGCCTGGCTGCTGGCCAGTGCGATGTCAGAGCATCCCCTTCCAGCCGGGAGTGAGACAGGGAGAAGAACAGCAGGCAGTGCGCATTCTCACTCGTGGCGAACAGATCCACCTCCGCTCTCCCGTAGCGGGTCCAAATAATCCGAACCGACTCGGAATGCAGCCTCCACTCTCCTTGAGGAATCCCCTTCCTCAAAAGCATTTCTGCCCCACGGTTCAGGAGACCGGGGATGTGCGCTGCTCTGATGGAGAGAAATTGACGGTCCGTCCATAGCAGGAGATTCGCTACCTGCTTGTACCGAGCCTTGGATCGTACGCCCCCCTTGGTGATTTATGTACGACACCACAGATGTTGTCGGTGCGAATCAGTACATGTCGCTGTTCCAGCTGCAGCCGTAAATCCTTTAGAGCTAAGAACACTGCTTCCAGCTCCAAGTGGTTTATGTGCCACCGGCTCTGAGGTTCTGACCACAGCCCTGAGGCCGGCATGCCCTCGCACACTGCTCCCCATCTGCGAGTCGACACGTCCGTCGTGACCACGACACGTGACGTCATCAAGCCCAGGGGAACCCCCCGGCTGAGGAGATCTTTGCGCCACGGCCTCAGGGCTTCGATGCAACCACGGGAGACCGCGATGCGCAAATGGTCCGAAGTCCACGCCATCCAAGGGGCTCGAGATTTCAGCCATAACTGCAGCGGGCGCATGTGTAGTAAACCCAGATGACATACTGATGCCACTGCCATGAGTCCCAGCAGCCTCTGACATTCCTTCAAGTGAACAGAGCTGCCCAGTCTGAAATGGTGCAGGGAAGACAAAATGGTCGCCGAGCGCTCCCGAGAGAAGCGAGCGCGCATCTCCACCGAGTCGAAGCACACTCTCAGATACATTATAGACTGACTCGGGGCGAGAATGCTCTTACACACATTCACACATAGCCCCAAGAACTCCAAGTGACGTAACAGTTTATCTATATGGCTGTCTATAGTGTGTCCCGTGACTGAGCTAAGATCAGCCAATCATCCAAATAATTGAGAACGCGCATCCTGCTCGCTCTGAGGGGGGCGAGAACTGTGTCCATGCACTTCGAAAAAATGCGCGGGGCCAAAGCCAGCCCAAATGGGAGAACAGAGTACTGGTACACTGTGCCTCGAAAGCAAATCTCAGAAAGCGTCTGTGATGTGCTGCTATCTGAATGTGAAAGTACGCATCCTTTAAATTCACGGACGCAACAGTACCGGGGCGAATTCCGCGACAGGAAGCGTTTTATAATACTGAACGCATAGCTTGCAGAGCACTCTGTTGATGGGCTGAGATCTAGAATCGGACGGAGTCCTGCATCTCTCTTGGGCACGATAAATGGGGTTGAAACGCTGCTCCCAGCTCACTCGCGGGACTGTTCACGCTCCAGGGCATTTCGAGCCAATGTTAGAGACTTCACCATGCCGTTGAAACGGGGTGGTCTGCGTCTGAATTCAAGGGCGTACCCATGCTCTATCACACCGAGTAACCAGCGCGAGATTCCCGGAATAGTTTTCCACGCGCTCAGGAACTGACATAGCGGCTTTAGCGGCTTGGGCGGGGCGAGGGGCGCTACATTGACTGAGTGAGGAGGAAAGAGCTCTTTTGTGCACATGTATGCATTTTTTAATGATCCTACACACACATCAAACACAAATTTGAACAATTTTGAGACAGCTTGGGGGCTGGGCCGATCTCGTAGGCTACTCTTCCCTCCTCTCCGGGCTGTCAGGACGACGGCTTGGCAGCTGATGGCGGGCGGGAGTCACGGCGCGGGCTCCTCCGCTTGCTGTGGTGCCTCTTCCTGGGTCCCTTTACACTTTTCTCCGCACATCCGGCTCCTGGCAGCAGGGGTCGCGGGCCTGGTGTCCCTGCACTGCGATGTGCCAAAGAAGACCTCGATCTCGCGGTCTGCTGCTGGAAAGCGTGCCTCGGCATAACGAGGCTCATTGCTTGCATGGCGTGCATTTTAACCGGTGTGGGTGGCGGCATCTGCGCCTGTCACTACAGACTGTGAATGGCTATACGACCTAGTTGAACACCAATTCGTAGGGGTGTGAACAACTGACATAATAGTCCAGCGAAATCTGGAAGGCTGATAAGATGCGCGCCTGGGCATCAGGTGACTCCTCGCCTTGATGTGCTTTTCCAAGCAGGAGCATCAGGTGACTCCTTGCCGCTTTATTGCTGGTGAGTGGGTAAGCGACTGAAGCGCTTGTCGCCACACTGAAGCGGGGGCTGCATATCACCCTGAATGAGTGAGAGAGCAGAATCCTCTACACACGCCAGCTGCTGATGTGAGGCTGGTATCATGTGAATGAGAGAGCAGTGTCTACCAAACACGGCAGCCGCTGATGAGGGGCTGGTATCGTGTGAACGAGTGATGAGCCAGAGATTGTGCTTTGCACACGGCAGAACGCCGCTCCCAGGCGGGGAGCTGCACACTTTTTAGACAGTGGGTCGTGCGGCATCTGCGGAGACATGAGAACTCTTCGCTCCAGTATCTGCACTCGGCTCTACGCTCCGCATTGGAAGGGGGACGTGAGAAGCCAGGCTGATGTCCTACAGGTTCGATGGGTGAGAGGAATGCGGACATTTTGTTGGCATGAACTCATCACCAGAGTCCTTATGGTCCACCACTGATAGAGGGCAGATGGACTCATCTGGCATCTGAAGAAAAATGTCATACTCACCTGAACGCTGCAGAGGAGCTGCAATCCAGGCACCGCCCTATGATGAGCGAACCTTAAGTGAGCTGTAATAGTTTATAAGCCATATTCTTAGGTTATTCAGCAAAGTGAAGGAGAAGATTCTGACGTAATTGTCGCGTGCACCGCATTTTATACTGCCTCTCGAGCGCGTCAGTATTTGCATCTGATTTGCATACTTCGCGACAATTGGCCAGTCATTTCGACTGGCGTGAGCCAATAGAACTTCAGGAAAGGTTGGAAGGGAAGGAGTTCCCATAACGGAGAAATGTCTTTGTGATGTCTCGTGAAAGCTCGAGAGGGAACGCTGGGTTCTTTAGGAAGCTGAACAAAATTATCTTTCCCTTACAACCAAAAACACACTTCTTTGGAAACATTCTTCTCGAGCAAGTCCCGTGCAGCGCTGCCGCCGGATGAATCGCGTTGATGGGCGCGATCTCGCTCTGGTCGATGCGTGTGCGTTTTTTTCGGGAGAAATGCCCATATAAGGAGTTCCACACTCGTCTACGTCATGAAGAGCCACGATCGAAAAAACTCTCCGAAACTTGTACGAACCCGGAAGTAAGATTTTTGGCACAGAAATACTTCCAAATAGTTTTTTGAAACTTTGTCCATGCTTAGCATGAGAATCCAACTCTTTAACAGTGTAAACAACTCTGAATGCATGAAACAGCATTGTACCCCCCCCCCTTCAGCTAGTTGCCAAGGCACCATTACTATTTCATTTAGTTTAACATAATGAAAATCTAAATTTATGTAAATTTGTTATATTAACAATGAGAGTATGTGACTAGACTGTGCTCACCTGAGCGCGGTCGACCTCACTTTTAACCGGGTGTGGGTGGCGGCATCGCGCCTGTCATACCGACTGTAAGGGCTATACGAACTAGTGACCACCAAGTCGTAGGGTGGACAACGACATAATAGTCAGCGAAATATGGAAGGATTAGAAGATGCGCGCCCTGGGATCAGGTGACTCCTCGCCTGATGTGCTTTTCCAAGCAGGAGGCATCAGGTGCTCCTGCCGCTTTATGCTGGGGAGTGGGTAAGCGACTTGAAGAGCTGGCGGCCCCACGAAGCGGGGGTGCCAATCACCCTGAATGAGTTGAGAGAGTAGAATCCTCTACACCGCCGTGCTATGTGAGGCTGGTATTGTGTGAATGAGAGAGCAGTGTCTTCCAAACACGGCAGCCACTGATGAGGGGCCGGTATTGTGTGAATGAGTGAAGAGCCATTGATTGTGCTTTGCACACGGCAGAACTTCGCTCTGAGGCGGGGAGCTGCACACTTACTAGACAGTGGGTCGTGCGGCATCTGCAGCGACATGAGAACCCTTAGCTCCAGTATCTGCACTCGGCACTCCGCTCCGCCATGGAAGGGGGACGTGAGAAGCCGAGCTGATGTCCTGCAGGTTCGATGGGTGAGAGGAATGCGGACATTTTGTCGGCATGAACTCATCACCAGAGTCCTTATGGTCCACCACTGATAGAGGGCAGACGGACTCATCTGGCATCTGAAGAAAAAATGTCATACTCACCTGAACGCTGCAGAGGAGCTGCAATCCAGGCACCGCCCTATGATGAGCGAACCTTAAGTGAGCTGTAATAGTTTATAAGCCATATTCTTAGGTTATTCAGCAAAGTGAAGGAGAAGATTCTGACGTAATTGTCATGTGCACCACATTTTATACTGCCTATTGCTTTAGTTTAAAACTAAATGTAAATCTAAAATTTATGTAAATTGTTGTTATATTAACAATGAGAAGTATTTGACTAGACTGTGCTCAACCTGGAGTCGCGGTCGATCCTCAGGTTTCTCTCGCTGCATCTGCTTCAGCAAACACCTGCTCTCTTCACTCAACTCCACCTGCAGCTCCGCCTCTGACACATAATCCAGCGCCGCCCACAGGGTGGAGCCTAACGAGAACATGTGACCCTGAGAGAGATAGAGAGAGACACATAGAAAAAAAAACATTTTGTGCTGACCACAAATATTTTCTTGCCAGCATTTAAATTTATTTTTTTCTTTATTTTATTTATTAGTTCAGTAAATAAAACAAAGGCTATTTTTCTTTTGTAGTCCGAGGACAAAATGTAACAAAGTCACCCTAAAAATTAAATATTAAATGAACAAAATAATGAAATAATGCAATGAACATGAACATAAACATAAAAATTACGTATATGATGTATAGAATTAAAATTACAAAGTTACTTAAATTAGGTAATGAAGATGCAAATAAATAAATACAATTATACAAAAAAAAAGTCTGGTCTCCATTCGAAAAAAAAAAAAAGTTATACATATGAACTATAAAAATTACGTATAAAATTAAATTACTACATTATTAAAATTAAATTAAAAAAGTATTAAAATGACATTAAATTATGCTATAAACATGCAATAAATAAATAAATAAATAAGTACCTCCATGAAACAAAAAAGTATATGAAGATAAAAATGAAATATAAAATTAAATTACAAAATTATGTCAGAACATGAACACAATATTATTAAATTATGTTATGACATCACACACAAAGAAAAATAAAAAGTCACATTATAAACAATGTAAAACATGAAGTATAAATTCAAATGACAAAATTTATAAAATTATGTAATTAACAATAATTGCTAAAAATATAAAAGTATAAAAACTATGAAATTATGTAATAAACATGCTAAAAAGGGCCTCCATCTGAAAAAAAAGAAGTATATGAAGTATAAAATTAAAATTCCAAAATGATTAAAATTAAAATTATTTAATGATTATGCAAATAAAAATATTATTAAAATTGTTACGAACATGCAAAAAAAATTCCATCAGACGATATTTTCTTCTCATTTATCAGTTGTTTTATTGGTCCGCATGCAGCTGTCTGCACTATCCATCAAAGCTGACGCCTCTTTCAGCCACCCTCCAATAATAAATCAGCCTTTCCATCAAAACAAGAAATGTGGCAAACAAACAGAATCGCACAGAAAACATCATCAACTTGTGTTTAAAATAAAAAGCTGTTCCTTCCCACTGAAAGAAACATTACGTAAGGTCTTTCCATCTCAGAAAAGCAAGCCGCCTACAGTCTTTCTGGCTCGTGGTTCTTACACGTTTGATGTTTAGTACAGTATGGTGTTATGGATTATAAACACATATAATATAGAGGCCAGTGGGTTGTTTGCATATGATATTATGGCATGGAGGTCTTTGTGCTAGTGTGTGTAATTAGCTGGAAGTTGAAGCTGTTTTGGCTCACAGATCACAGTCCTCAGGGCTCCTGATTCATATAATATCATATCTGTGCGTCTGAGAAAAGCCCAATCCAGATCTGACGGATCACAGGTTATTCAGCAGCATCGCTTCCAGAATGAACTATGAAGATATATTATGATCATGTAATATCTAAAAAAAGCATTTTTAATTGTACTACAGTTTAGCAATTGTGTTGTATTTTTCTCTGTTTTATTAGTTAAAATGTTTTATTTCAGTTTAAGTTATTTTAGAACAGTATGTTAGTTAATGAGAACTAAGCTGAAATAAAATAAGTTTATTAAGTTTTTAATGGTTTTCGTTTTATTAACAATAACCTTGGTGTCTAATGCAATAAACATGACAAACAATTAATAATTTATTTTTTATTTAATATCACTAAGATACTACTATAGTTTAATTTAATATTATGATTTTTTAATATATATATAGATTTTCCATTTCCATTTTAATTTGTTGTAAGTAATTTGGAGTGTTTTGACATTTTTATTAGTCTCGTTTTTTTTTTAAAGGTAACAGAAATGTTTTTTATGCGTTTCGTTGTCGTTATAAAATCTTGGTGTCTAATGCAATAACAATGACAAGCAAAAATATAGATATTTTTGTAAAGCGCGATTGGTGAGAAACTATAGTTTTTGTTAATATTTTCAATTAGATTTAATTTTTCTGTTTTTTAACTTTAATTTTACTTAAAGTTTTAGTAATTTTTTTGTTTTGTCATTTTTATTAGTTTTCATTATGTCAATATAGTTTTTATTAATTTTATTTCAGTAATTTTAGCACCTGTTAAAACAAAGTGAAAATGGGATAAATAAATAAGCTTTATATTATTTTAAATATTTTATTGTTAAATACATTATTTTATTTATTTTATTTCAACATTTATTTTACATGTATTTCAAGTAACAACATTTTTAATTTTTTGTTTATTTTATTTTTGTTTAATATAATAACCTTGGTGTCTAATGAAATTAACATGATTTTTTAAATTTTTTTGTACATGCCCTCTGTGTTGGTCTTTCAGGATAAGTTATCAGTACGACCGTATATTTGTAACACAGGTTCATAACAAGTTCAAGCAGCTCCTGGGTTCATGCTTTCTCACCTCAAACGTGTTTCCAGTCTTATCAAACTCTGGTGGAACAAAACAGCCGTCAGGATCATCTGAGAACAAGGACAAAACAAGAGAAACCAACTAGATTCTTACACTTTCACAAACACAGTCGAATGTGAGCGATGCATCTCCATCATGCAAAAGCCGCCTGCAAAAACTCACGAGAGCTAGAAAACACACAAACTGATAATACGTGCATGAAAGCAAATGCGCAGATGCATGTGGCTCTAATAATAGTTCTCTCAGAAAGAGCAGTCAGACACGATCAAACGCTCTGGCGGTGATGTTTAATCACTTTGCCTTCTCTCTGTGAATAAGTAAGTGAGTCCTAGTCTAACTAGGCCACGCTGAGGATTCACATTCTCCTCCAGATGCTTCTGCAGAGCTCGGCGGCTGAAATAGGTCAGGCTTTCTCCTCCGGAGTATGTCAGATCCTCCAGAAACTCCTCAGGGTTACGCCGGCGCAGGAGCTCACCGGTATATTTAGACAGCATGCGGTGTGGCCTTTGAGAAACGGGCTGGAGGACGAAACCATTGGTTGCTTTTATATAGTTCTCATTCATATCTTCACCTGTGAGACCTGAAGCAGATCTAGACCTGTTTTCTTGATGGTTTTGGACTTACATTTGTGATTTCACAGGCTTAGAGAAGCGGTACACTGGAAGACATACAGTGACAATGTTTCATGTATTACAGGATATTTGTTCAACAGCCAGGGCCTATAATTAACACTCGCCAAGCGCCAAATGTGAGTAAAAATCGGCACTGGCGAGTATATATAACACTGTTGGCTGATCACTTTTTTTATAACAGTGTGGTTTAGCGCACTGATCAAATCACAAAGACTGCGCTGTAATCATATAAAAATGTAATCTGACACGAGTCGACCGTATTTTCATTGTCGAGTTCGTAATGAGAAGCGTTTATAAATCTGAACAAACGAGAAACATTTTAAAAGAGAAGTTTCCCTGCAGTTTTCCACCAAAATAAAAGCTCTATGGTTTAACATTTGAAAGCAAAGAAATTAAGACTATTAGTAGTGTACTTTTACTGTTGTTCTGTAAAATCATAATAATTATATAATTTAATAATGTAAAAAACAATAGTTAATGCATTAATCGTGGTCTCAAAAGGGTTGGCCATGGTCAGCAATCCGCGACCCACAATTTTTGTGAAAAAAATAAAATTAGCTTTTTAAAAATTATATAAAGTAATCTATATATATATATATATATATATATTTTTGTGAAAAAAAAAATTCACACTCATTATTGACACACAAGTACCGTCCTTCTTTACTTAACATACTCATAAATTGTAAGATATATAAGGTAAGGCTATTAAATAGCAGTCCCAAACTAGTTTTTGTTAATACAATTAAGTTGGTACGAGCCAGCACAGTCATTTAAACATCTACAAAATAAAACAAAGTGAAAATAACATGGCATTTTTGGGTTATGGAAACAGCAGTTACCATGAATACACAATACTAAGAATTGTTAATGAAACAAGAAAACTGCTCCTGAATATAATTAATATCATACCTTCATGCAAATCCTTCACAGCTAACACACGCAGTACCAGTTATGTGATTTATCGGTACTGTACTTTTATTTCACACGTTGCATGCTCGTAGTTTCTTTTGCGCTTTAGTGAAGTGATATACGGCGTGCGCTACGAGCAAAGTATAACATCTGACAGGACAGGATATTTCGTTTTTCTGAGGTGAGAGACTTTTTATTTCGTAACAAGTTACGAAAATAACGATAGAATAACAAGACTGACATTAAGCCTGACAACATCTCATCTGAATCAGGACAGTGCATTTTTCTCAGGCACTCTTTACTTATTAAACTGCATCTGACAGAAGTGTCAACAGCTTTCACACACATCTTTAAGAATAAAAATCTTGCATCATTGTTGTTGCTGATGTTGTTTCTTTGACTGTACACTCCGCGACCCTCCAGTTGAGAAACACTGCATTAACTAACATTAACAATGAGAAATACATTTGTTTTTGTATGTTGTTTTTTTTTCACTGGAGGAAAGGCCATTTTATGGATTTGGAATGATGGAACTGGAGGGCTGGGGTGGGGGGTCGGGTGGGGATGTGGATTAATTGTGGATTATGTGATGTTTTTATCAGCTGTTTGGACTCTCATTTTGATGGCACCCATTCACTGCAGAGCAAGTGATGCAATGCTACATTTCTCCACATCTGATGAAGAAACAAACTCATCACAGTACACAGGCAGGATTTAAGCGCCAGGGGACCTGGGCTTGGAGGTTAGTTTCAAAAACCTGAAAGTAACAATGAGCAAAAAAGTATAGTATTATAAAATGTAGTGTCATTCCTGTGTCCACGTAAGCCAGATTATTAAATTGAATCAATAAATCAAATCAGAATAAAAAGACAGTGGCTATTAACAAACAATGAAAATCACTTTCAGTTTGTTCCAGCTAAGTTTTTGTTAAGTTTAAATATAACATTTAATTGTAGAAATATAAAATTATTGCAAAAATGCAATAATAAGCTACTTTTTTTAAAATATGAAACTACAACCGCCAGTAGGTGGATCTTAATGAGTGAGTTGAATCCTTAAATCAACTGGTTTGTTTAAAAAGCTCTAATGAATTTAACTTAGCAACGACGACTTATAGCCTGATTGAATCATTTACTGCTCCGTGTAACGCTGAGGAACAAAACACACTGTTGTTCGGAGACGCAGCGGTTCAGCTGTTTGCTCTATTTTCTTTTTGATGGAGCAAAAATGGAATTTTGTGTCTGAAAGTTACACTGTAAGTTGTTGTTTATTGTACATTTGCAATCGTGCAGATATTCAATAAAAGGACTCTGGTTTGGGCGATAAGCTAAGTCCTATATCACAGGCATATTTTATAAAACCAGAAACATTCATTAAATGGCTTTTTTTTATCATTTTGATGACATTTCTGCCCCACTATGTGTGACGGCAGTGAGATGGGAGAGAACGCTCCCAAAACTTTAGAATCAATAATTTAGCGAACATTAAATTAACAGTAAAAAAAAGAGGCGTGAACGAGGTTCGATGATTGTAACGGTTTTGGCGATTAATCGGCACAGATAGTTGATTGCTGGAACTATCGGCAAAGATCCATGCCGATAGTTTTCCGGGTTGTGTCCGTTGCTGGAGCGGCTGAGAAGCTCCGCTGTCATTATACAGTATGAGAGCGACCTCTAGAGGCGGAATCACTGACGCCTTTGGCTGTTTGTTGGCGCGGTGCTGCACTTTTTGCCCAGTGTGCAACTGCCATATTTTGTTATTTTGATTATATAAGTGTGAGAGTATACATACAATATCCATATGTATGTAATTTCAATGCTATTGCCTTTGTGTAGAGATTTAAAGATGGCCAACTAGTTAGAGTGTGTTAATTTCAACATCTGCTAATACATTTTTTAAATTTAAAGTTGCTTCTGTTAACATTAGTTAATTAACTATGAACTAAATTTAATCATCAATATAATAATTAATATTCATATTGTTAATCATGTACAAAGTATGGTTCAGTACTGTTTTTCTTTTATTAGTAAAGCACTATTTTAGTTTTCGTTCAGTTATTTCAAAAACTATCGGTTGATTAATCGGTTTCGGCCAGTGTGGTCCAACCTATAGATATCGGTATCGGTAAAATCCACTATCGGTCGACCTCTAGCGTGAACATATGAGAATTTATCATTATCTTTTTAAATATGTGCTCTTTTGGGCTAAAGGCTTAATGATGCTGTTTAAAGTAGCCATGTGATCAAATTAATTGGTTCAGACACAATTCAATACGTGTGTCCTTCTATGTGAAATAATCATAAATACCAGTTCATGCTTTTTACACTCGTGGGAGAGTGTTGTATCTGTTAATCATTATGCAAACGAATGCATCCATTATCTACACAATGGCAGAACGTGTCACACATGTGAGGTGCACATGAAAAATCACACTTATGAAAAAGACTCGGTTTCAAAAGAACACGTCTGTCAAAACCGTCCATTAGAGATGTGCATTAAAAGCAATGTTTCGCGACTAACGCGAGCGCTGAGTGTTAGTTTGACTCATGCAGCTGGTGACTCACCATTGAGCTGCTCCATGAAGCACACATTACCGTGTGTGTTGAAGGCCAGCGTGTCGGGCGTAACGCAGAGTGTGTGAAAGAGCGGCAAGAGGCCGATGCTCTGGAGAGAACAAACACACTCCACACACACCGCCCACAAATCCTGCTCCGACAGCCCACCGTCCCGCAGACACAGAATATCAGCCAGAGACACGTTCTCCTGAGGGTGGAGAGCACATACTGAGAGATCAGTCTCATGCATGCACAAATGCACACATGCATGGGTTCAAGCATCTACTAGTGAAAACATGTTTGCACTTATTACTTTAACAGCAAAAGTCAAAAGCAAGTGAACACACACCCACATACATCAGCAGTCAAAAGTTTTGAATAAATACGATTTTTATGTTGGGGTGTTCTTCTTCTCATCATGGCTGCATTTATTTGATCAAAAATACAGTAAAAAAATTAAAATATTACTACAATTTAAATAACTTTTTATGTGAATATACTGTAAAATGTAATTTATTCCTGTGATGGCAAAGCTGAATTTAGTCCGGTCATTACTCCAGTTTTCAGTGTCATATGATCCTTAAGAAATCATTCCAATATGCTTGAATGGGTGCTTAAGAAACATTTATTATTATCAATGTTGAAAACAGTTGTGCTGATGAATATTTTTGTGGAAACCGTAATGCATTTTACTTTTCAGGATTCACAGATGAATAGAAAAAGAACAGCATTTATTTGAAATCGAAATCTTTTGTAACATTTTAAATGTCTTTACTGTCACTTTTGATCAATTTAATGCACGCGATGAATAATTTTTTTTTTTTACGTTGCCCTAAAAATTTTGAATGGCGGGGTATCATGGTTCACAAAAATATGAAAGCACCAAAACAGGATATTAAAGTAACTAAAAAATAAAAACTGAATCAAAAATCCTTTTTTCTTTTTAAAACAACTTAAAAAAAATTATTATTTTTTAAATATTGATGTACTAAAATAATTAAAACTAAAAAACAAAAATGTAATTATATATTCTATATATATATATATATACAAACATCTGGGTCGACAGATATATGTTTTTCAGGGCAGCTGCCATGCGATTATTACAGATCAAGTAGGACCGATAACCGATATTTTGAACTGATATATATGTCTGGTGTAAAAATTAAAATGAATGTCAATTTTAAAAATAACAAGGTCTCTGACAAACCTTTTTTAAATGCTTTTAAATGATGTAACTGGCAAATCGGTTTTGAAAATGACCAATACCGATAACCATAAAAAAGCTAATATCAGCGCGATAAACAGTGACCCCTAATATATATATAATAGATTATTATTACAATGAATTGGCCATTGCATTTTAATATAATTTAGAGAAAAGGGACAAAGAAAAATAAAAACATTCAAAATATTAAAAACTATAACAGTATCTCAATTATAGTAAAATAACACTGCAGCACAACTGTTTTCAACACTGATAATAATCAGGAATGTTTCTCGCGCAGCAATCAGCTATTAGAATGATTTCTGAAAGATCATGTGGACATGAGATGGGAGATAATGATGATGAAAATCAGCTGCGCATCACAGAAGTAAATTACATTTTACTATATATTCACATACAAAACAGTTATTTAAAATTTTAATAATCTTTCACATTTTTACTGTGTTTTGATTCAAATAAAGCAGCATTGATGAGCACAAGAGACTTCTTTCAAAAACATTAAATCATCTATAGCTACACACACATACAGTACAAAACTCCATCGTCTCCATAGCGACCTATTAACTCGATTACAAAGCACAGATTGTAACATCCTCTAATAAGTTCCACTATGATGTCAGCAGAATCTGTACATCATTGTGCTCAAATTCCTAAATTCATTTCCATGGGGAATGTGTGTTTGGCAGATGTGTGAAGGACAGCTGTCCTCACCAGTCGGGTCTAAACTACAATTTTCACACACTCTGAAGAAAACGCCTCACTG
>JADLZN010001063.1:0-25297 GCA_018155175.1 Sinocyclocheilus anophthalmus | reverse complement strand
TAAGTGTGAAAGGGTTCTGAACACAACACAAGGGTTAAAGTACACCACTTCTGCTTTCCCAAGCAATACCTCAAACAAGTCAAACTCAATATACAAAGAGCCACAGTGGATGCTGCCGCTTCAGTTTGTGCCAACCCATGATTGACTATTTGAGGTAATTGATTGTAGGCTACTGTGTATCCTCTCTCACCTGGACTGCTTGATCAGCACGCGGTGGAAGAATCTGGCAATAAAAAGTAAACATACCATGAAAACGGGTAAACTGCTTTGCTAGCAAGCTAATTAACTCAGCCAGATGCATCTTATATGAGATTAATCAGATATATACACAACACAAAAGTAATATTATTACAGCTTGCATATGTGTGAAAAGATAAAAGACAAGTGAACGGTATGGGCTAGTCCGAAAGTGTAAGTCTTTTTGGGAATGTGCTCTTTATGTAACAAAACACTAAAACATGGACAATGATGAGCTAAAGCTTAAGATTTCCCAAAATTATGTAGTTTTCACGTGTTATAAGTTTGGGGTCATTTTTTAAAAATACTTTTCTTTTTTGCAATTGATCACAAGTGACTAGTACTAGACATTTATAATGTTTTTAAATATTTCGATTTCAAATGTTGCTATTTTAAACTTTCTATTCATCAAACTGAATCTGAACAATCATTGTGACACTTAAAGTGTTAGTTCACCTAAAAATGAAAATTAGCCCATAAATTAATCACCCTCAAGTCATCCTAGGTGTATTGTGTATGACTTTCTTCTTTTAGACGAATACAGTCGGAGTTATATAAAAAATTGTCTTTGATCTTTCAAGCTGTTTAATGCCACTCAGCAGGTTTTGCATGCATCAGTCCAAAAGAAATTATATAAAAAGCGCCCATCCATAAAAAAAAGTATCTCACACGGCTCCGGGGGATGAACAAAGGCCCTCTGTAGCGAATCAATGCATTTTTGTAAGAAAAAAAATCCATATTCAAAACATAATAATCACTTTAATGTAGCTTTAATGTAACTTTAAAGAGCAGGTCATATGGGTTTTTGAAAAATGTCTCTTTTGCAGTTTATAACGTAGCTGTCCTTAAATGAAAACAATCTGCAAAGTTGTTAATCAAAAAGTGCATGATAAATAAAGATATTGTCTCTCAAAAGAGAGAGTCGATTCTGAATCGCCTGTTACCGGTATACGTCACTGGGTAACACATTTGCATAATCCCTGCCTACCCGCGAAATACGAACAGAGTCTGACCTGCCCACAAACATTTCCGCTAGTTAGTGTGTTTACATCATGTTGAGAAGACGCTGTGTTCAAGTCTTCTGGAGTTATTGGAAATGTTTGGATCACATGAATTGGAAACAATTCTATGCAGCCACCAACAATTCGTGATCCATGAATAAATCAATCTGTTATGATAGTATAGGTAATAGTAAACATCGTAACTGTCACTTAAAAAAAGCCTAATTAGTTTGTTTTATTTCACAATATCAGTTTTGTAGGGGGCTAAATTGGTCTATATAAATTACTTTTTATTATTATTATTATTATGGCTATTTTGTCATAAAATTGAAGTAGGCTATTATTTATAACAGCCAGGCTATAGTCTTCCAGCCCAACATGCCTGGAACTGTGGCAGATAGAATGACAGCACTTGTCAAATTGGAGGTGTCCATCTGGCTTTTTTTTCCAAACAGGAATTTTAGCTGAGCAATAGAATATAAGAACTAGAACAAAAATTGCTAGGCAACAGACACATGCATCTTCAACTGTGAGAAAAAGTCACAAAAGCAGAAATTATATGCTGTCTGTAATGTGAACGGTCAATTTGACTGCTTTGGCCATTCAAGGAAGAAATACTCAGAACTCTTTTGTGTTATGTAATTTTAATAAAATAACAATGTTATAATAAAATACACACATTTAGGAAAAGTCAGGGTATTATAGTTATATGGGTTTTTAGGGTGTTAGGAGTGCCGTTGTTTGTAACTTGTTTGTTGATCCTTGACCGTTGAACTGATCAAGTGTGCCAGAGCATTGCTGAACTTCGCCCTTCTGCAAGTAGACATGTATTGCGGTGACTTTGAATGATTAGAGGGTGGGAAAGATCGCCTTTTCCTGTGTGATGTTGAGGTTTTCAATTAGTTTTTTTGATTTTGAGCGTTGTCACTAATGAAGAGAGTGAATTTACATGGTATTAGTACCTGTGTAGTCCCAAAGCTGTGAGGTTGCATGTTAGCCTGTCCTTGTAGTCCCCTCTGTTTAATAAAACAAAATATTGTGAGTGAAGTTGTGGTGGTGTGTTATTCCCCTTGTGCCAGATTATACTGGCTTAAAGAATTAAAGGTGGTAGTAAGAGAAAAAAAAAATATTACAATCAGAATCAGAATCAGAATGAGCTTTATTGCCAGGTATGTTTACACAAATGGGGAATTTGTTTTCATGACAGAAGCTTCCACAGTGCAACAGAATGACAGTGACAGAACAAACAAACACAGATAATAAAAAATGAAAAATAGAACAAGTAAATAAGGAAATATAAATTGACAGTTGTATGTGCAGATATATTACAATAGACAGTTTTGTATGTACAGGTACATTATGGAATTGAAATGTAGACTGAGTATGTGTGTTAGATAAATAAGTGTATCAGTGAATAAATAGTCACTGATTTATAAACACTGTTTCCCTGGTGCTCGTGTTCTCGATGTTTCTGCGCAGATACCCGCGATCCTGAAGGGCGACGAGAGCACCGGAGCGGTTGTGCTTCACGCGGGGGTTAACGACACCAAGCTGCGGCAGACGGAGACGCTGAAGAGGGACTTCAGGAGCCTGATCGAGACGGTGCGCTGCACATCGCCCGCGACGACAATCATCGTGTCAGGACCGCTTCCCACGTATCGACGAGGACACGAAAAGTTCAGAAGACTTTTTGCTTTAAATGAATGGTTATTGTCATGGTGTAAAGAACAGAAACTGCTTTTTGTTAATAACTGGAATCTTTTCTGAGAGCATCCTAGGCTTTTTCGCGCTGATGGCCAGCACCCCAGCAGAGTCAGAGCGGAACTCATGTCGGACAACATCTCCAGGACGCTACGCACCATATGACTAGTAAGTCAAATCTCAAATAACTGCCCTGATGACTTGTGTTCTACCCGCTTAAATGATAGAAGTACTTGCGCTGTACAATCTATAAAGACTGTGTCTGTTCCCCGAATAGTGAGGTCAAAATATAAATTTAATGCAGGATCTAGAAAAAATCTGATCGTGAAAAAATAAAATAAATGAACAAAAACTATTTTTAAAGTTTGGGCTCCTAAACATTAGATCACTCTCACCCAAAGCAGTTATTGTAATTGAAATGATCACAGATAATCGTTTTGCTGTACTCTGCTTGACTGAAACCTGGCTAAAACCTAATGATATATTGGTCTAAATGAGTCGCTCCTACTAGTTTTGTGAGTCAGGTGGTCACAAATAATTAAGGAAGACAGTAGAACCATTCAGCATTATAAATGTCTACCACATTGTTTTCAGATAACTTCTGAAATTCTGACATCAAAATTATATATTTTAGGATATAATATATTATTTTACCATGAGCTATAAAATGTAAATTAACATATTAAATATATTTAAATATGTCTGAAATAAATCTATTTTTTATTAGTGTATAATTTCAACAATTATAATTATTATTAATCATAATATTTATAGGTAATTTATGAGTAATTCAAACTGTAAAAGAAATGTAATATTTATAGTAATTCCAAATTGTTTATACTACTTCAGATTCCAATTTTAATTCTGAATCCTGAATTCAATCCAACAGCCACTGGATATCACCACTATATCTGTGAGCAAGACATTTAATCACAGGTTGCTCCAGGGGGACTGAACCTGTAATAAATTCTTGGCACAGTTTGTGGCAAAACCATTTGAAAGTTATGGAAACAAATATCATCGGCATGTTTTCCAAATGTATTATGGTCCTGTTATATTTGTCATGCATTGTTTAGGTACACTGAGCCTCTAGCCCTTCTTTTTTTTTTTTTGCTGATTTGGAGAAAAGCCTTCAAAGTTTCTCCTGTAAATATCATCCTACCAGTATTATTATCAGTAGCATCCTACTCAGATAGAATGACAGTTCTGCATGTGCTGAGTGAGCTGGTGTCAATCATTTGGCAGCTGCCGTCTCTGTGAGTGCAACAGTATTAGCAGCATTAATGTCAGCACTAAGCAGTAAAACCTGCCTCATCTAGCCTGCTGGCACAGCACCTTCCCTTGTCCTGGCCAGATTAACGGCTGAATGTGCAGTGCAATGCCCAGCGGTGCCTGCTCACCTGCCCAAAGAGGCCTCTGCTTAGCACTGAGCAACCAGCCACTATCGGGGGCATCCAGACGTCACTGTGAAACGGGATTACACAGCCAAGTGTCATGCATAGAAATACACAAAGACACCAGAGAAACAGACGAAGACTGATTTGCATAATGCAAGTTTGTATCACACTTTTGCATAAGCCACAGAAGTAATGTATTGTTCAAAGGGAGCCTCATTTTTTCCATTCTTAAATGAATTGGCATAAATAAATGTGCTTATTAATGCTGACAGGCAGTCAGAATACAAATGGAGCTTGCAATTATCACCTTCCTCTGCATCTAAAGAAAATAGAGCCTCTATGTGACTAGATGAGTTTTTATATTCTTCAATCTGAACGGCATCATAGGGATAGTTCATGCAAACCATTTTAAAAACAAAAACGAAAAAAGAGGCATTTTTCAAATTATCTTGAGAAAGTTGTACTTGGAACATAAGAGGTCGAGTAAATTTTCATTTATGGGTGAATTATCATTTTATATCACATGCAACATCAAGTGTTATATCTCTGAATAAGCTGTGGTTTTGTGAAGTGGCTCTTCTGATTTTCTGATGTGTTCTCATTGACTAATCTTCATTTCAGACATTTGGAGAACTTGAGAAAAAATGACTTAAAATGACTTAAAGGGATAGTTCACCCAAAACTGAAATGAAAATGAATTTACTCACCCCAGGTTTGTTCCAAACCTGTATGAGTTTCTTTCTTGTGCTGAACACAAAAGATGATATTTTGAACAATGTGGGTAACCAAACAGTATCTGGTCCCCACTGATATATATATATATATAGTTTGTTTTTCCATGTTATTGAAGTCAGTGGAAACCAAACTGTTTGGTTACCCACATTTTTCAAAATATATTCTTTTGTGTTCAACAGAAGAAATACATTCATACAGGTTTGGAACAACTTAGGGTGAGTACATGATGACAGAATTTACATTTTTAGGTGAAACTTCCTATAAAGACTGGACATAGGCCAATCAAGGCAGATTTCTGGCTTTTTCAAGCATGTCTGCACGAGACTACTAATATTTACTACTGTTATTTCTTAGGGTATTTTATAGAAGGTAAAATACATAGTTATCTTTACCAGCCTGAGAACACACAGTGTGTATTAAAATAAAAACACATTATAGCATCAAGGTTGCAGCAGGTTAACTGTTTTTGGTCGATCAGGAAATATTTTCTGTTCCTCAGTAATGTAATGTACCCTGAAAAATGTCATAAATAAGTATTTAAGTGTAAGTATTTTAAATGTCACAGTCATTCAGAATACTATAATTGTCCCAGAAAGTTATGAGGCTAACATTTATCACATATTTAAAGGTTAAGGTTTTCTCCTTTACTACGCTTCAAAGGCTTGTGCTTGGAAGGTGTTTGATTTTCTTGTAAATTCTTTCCCCATGGCTTTGTTGTGTTAGTCACAGATTTTGGAGAGTCGAGACAGATGAAATAAAGTTGATCTTTGGCCTTTTTCTTAAATCACCACATGTCCTGCTGTGAGGAGTCTTTGCTTATTGTTTTACTGTGTTATCTCTTACCTCAGTACTGGGGAACCATATGTTCAGGAGACAAAATTCATCCATTACTTCAAATCCCAAGACTGAACTTGTCTTCTTGTTTGCATTGCAAACCCAAATAGGAATGGCAAATATGACATCCAAAGCCTGTGGTTATTGGTGAATATGGAACACCAGCTGCATTGGAACAGGGGGATTAGATCCGGACCAAAATGCTTACGGCCAAAAGAAATGTGGCTCAGTGAATATTGTCTTGTTATCAGAGCTTTCCTTGCCTTATTGCTTTCACTCCTCCTTCTCACTGTCTTACTTTCACTTCTTCTTTTGTGTCTACAGTTCTCTCAGACTTAATCTTTCTGGACGTTTTCACTGATATGATGACATTCTTTTTTCTTTTCTTTTTTTTCACAGCAGTCCCAGGGTATCCTCGCTTCTCAGGGAGTCTAGCCCACACCTTTCTACCCATAAGCCATTTGGATCACCATGCCAACAGCGGGGTCCTCTATGGACAGCACCGTTTCTATGATACACAAAAAGGTTGGCAAAATGACAATTCTGGAATTGACAATTCTGTTTATTTCATAAACCATTATATTTATTGTTAAGTTGCATATTTTATATGCATCTCTACTTCTCTGTTGTAGTCTCCAAATATATTAGTTCCATAAATTGACCCTCAGGGAAGGCTTAAGTTAGTGTTAATTTAAATGATTAACAGCCCTATCTGATCTGCTTCACAGAGAACTTCTATTTAAGAAGCCTCCCGTCCCAGCCCCCACTCATCTCAGCCAATCACAACATTCAGTTCATGTCAAGGGCAGGATCAGGACAACCCCAGGGCTCATGCAGCAGGGAAAGAGATGCAGAAAGTGGGATGAGCCTACAAAAGGGATTTAAAGAGCCTAGCTTAGACAGAGGTGTGGTTTCAGCTGCAAAAGATAAAGACAGACATAGTAGTAAACATGATTCTAAAGACCGCCATCACCACCAGCTACCCCATCAACACTCCCATCAACCCCAGCTCCACTCACAACTCCCAGCCACTATGGAAGAGATGAACGGCAGGGGACACAAAGCCAATCTGCCTATGGAGTACAAGGAGCACCCACAGAGCATGGGAAAGCCTCTTAGTGCCTGTCTACTCAATGGGAAGATGCTAAATGGAGACCATGGAACTGGGGCAAAGGGCTCCATGACTACTTATGGTGGGGATGGGGTGGGTAGAGATAATGTAGGGTCCAATAATGTCCAGAACAGACACGTGGGTGGTGGTACTAATGGGCGCTGTGGTAAAGAGGTGATAAGTGGGGAGATGCGGATCAGTGAACAGCCTCCTACAGAATGTCTGGAGCGAGGACAGGCACTGCAGCATTCTTTGCCCTACACAGTGCCTCCTCCGCTGCCCTTGGCTGCTGGAGGGGGGCATCCAAGTGGCTTCCACTGTCTGCAGCTCCATCCCGGCCACCCCCATCATCCACACCAAAACCGTCTCTCACACCATCACCCTGACTTTTTCTGCCCTCCACCGCCAGCCCCTATGGGAAATCCTTCGTTACATGATAAAGGAATCAATAGCGGTGGCTGCAGAGACCCCAAAGTGACTGGAGCCACATTTGTTCCATCTGTTAGCCACCTTGGGGAAAAAAACGGAGTTCCCATCCAGATGGGCAGCTCTGAGTGCCAGGGGATTGGGGGCGGAGGGAACAGTGTCAAGGACAAGGCCATGGAAAAGACTGGCAATGGGGGTCATCATGGTAACTGGCCAAGGAAACAACAGCATCAACCTCCGATCCAGCAACAGCATTCCTACAGAAAAGCTGAAAAAGCCCCTGACTGGATGCACAA
Source organism: Sinocyclocheilus anophthalmus (assembly GCA_018155175.1). Taxonomy (NCBI): domain Eukaryota; kingdom Metazoa; phylum Chordata; class Actinopteri; order Cypriniformes; family Cyprinidae; genus Sinocyclocheilus; species Sinocyclocheilus anophthalmus. Next base: position 17,559 of record JADLZN010001063.1, on the reverse strand, counting down.
CCATAACCACCATCATAACCTACAACAACAACAGCAACAGCAGCAAAGCCATTCCCAGCAACACCAGACTGTGCGTTCCCGCAGTGCTGACTGCATCAACAGTATGGAAACAGACATCTTCAGATCTACACTGACTCAAGAGACAAAGACTGTTCATCCTCTACCCAACCAAGCCAACACCAATTCCCAGCCCTACAGAGACTGCTCACACTCCGGGCCTCCAGCCATTCCCTCACCTCTTGCTGGCAAGACCATGACCCAGCACACAGGTGGAGGAGGACACGGAAGCTGCTCTATGCAGCGAGATGGACAGAAGGTTGCCCGCATTCATCACCAACAGCACAGTAGGGCTGGCCCTGATACCACTGGCACAGACATGGCCCAGGCTAATGGGAACCAGGAGATGAAGCGGAAGATGGAAATGTCTCCTTACGGCTACAACAACAACAATGCGCAGCATCACACACATCAGCAGCCATCAGTGCCACAGTGGGCCATGCAAACTCATCTCATCCACTCTGAAGAGAACCAGCACAAAGCTTACATGGAACCTAACAGTGGAGCTGCCAACAACAGACCGCCCACACAACAGCAGCACCAGACTGCAGGAATGGGCCCTCCTCCCCTTCATCCAGCTCCTCCTCAAAACCAGCAGGAGGTCACAAGCTCACAAGGAGAGGATGGTGCCATGAAGAACCTTCTGAAATACAGCAACCAACAGCCTCTTCTCCTGTCCCAGAAGAGCCCATTTGGAGGGCTTGGGAACCACAAAACAGGGCCTAATGGCACCAGCTGCTCTTTTCAGGGAGGCAAGCAGACCCTACCCTCCAGGAAAGGCCAAAGCCATGAAAGTGAGCGAGCTGATTGTGGTGGACGTGGCCGAGAGATTGGAGATGTCCCACATGTGGAGGGGGAGGTGCGACAGCCTCCGGTAGGGATTGCAGTTGCTGTGGCAAGACAAAGAGAACCTCCATGCCAAGCATCAGGCAGCCATCCCAGCAGCCGACAGGGGCGGGTGCACTCCACCATGAAAGGTAAGCTTGACCTTTGATCTGTCAGGGCCTTCCTAAACAAACAGGGACACAGAGCAGTTTGTTTATTCATGACCTCTGGAAGACTTCATTGATGAAAAATAAATAGCAGAACCTGCCAAGACCCAAAGAGGAAACAGCTTTTCCCTCTTACAGCTGAAAATGCTGGTGCAGGGGGAGAGAGAGCACACATGCCACTGTAGAGAAAGGCTGCTCAGCAGATGTTTGCATGCTGAGTGCCAAAAACAGTGAGAGTTGCAGATGAGAGAAAATCACTTATGTAAATTTGTTAACCATTTTGTAGGCACTCCACGCTCCATGTATCCTTCAGATTCACCAGGAGAGGAGGAGAGGAAAAGGACGAGTGTAGAACACATGGGCCACCGGTGCCTAGAGAGAGAACGAGACGTGTATATCAGGTGATTGATCCACCCCCACACACTTCTTTTTCACTTGTCACACATGCTCAACCCCTGACCTTTCACCTGTCTCCAATCTGGCTTTGCAGGGATAACAAGGAAAGGGTGGAATTTGCCAACGTCCATCCCTCTAACAGTTGCCATGGTGACCTCAACTCTCATATCATGGTGCCAGGTGGCACTTCCATGCAGTCGAGCCAATTAGGAGACCCAACTGCACATACACACTCTGCTCACCACTGGATGCCACGCACAGGAAGTCCCTCCCTCTGGATGACAGGTCACTCCTATGGTCAGTAATGTTGAGTATAGAATGAGTCTTCTGTCTTTTTCTTGTTCCCTTTTTGGTCATTGTGAGGTTCATATGTTGTATTTCTGCTTCTACTAATAAATGTATGTTTTAAAACGTATAAACTTTGTTGTATCCTTAAAGTTTGCTTATGTTTTGTAGGTATTGGCCACACAGCTCTGCATCAGAATCTCCCAACTGGGTTTTCTGCAGCAATGCCTGCCCCTCTTCAGCCAGTTGTACCCCTACCCCAGGACCCCTCCACCCAACTGGTGGTTCTTCCCAGTGAGCCTACCACACACCCAGCTACTCACCTTGGTATACCATGCTGTTTTCTGCCTAGTATTCTCATTTTCTCCCATATCCTCAATTTATATGCCCTGCTGAGCGTAACCCATTTGTCAGATTTAGCATTCATTCTTTTTGTAAAGCACACAGCAGCTCTCATAGGTTTCTACCTGGAGATTTTACTGTCAGGTTGCCAAGCCTGAAAAAATATGCTCTATTACAGTGATTCCACTCAAGTTTCAAAGATATAAGTTCACTTGAAACCAAGTCACTACACAACTCAAACTTGTAACCGACGATCTTGTAGTGTGCACACTTTGAAAACATGCTCTGTCTAGTTGCAGGCATTAGAGAAGATTTTACATTTTCAGACTTGTTTGAAATCTAGTCGACTAGTTTCAAGGAATGAGAGAGCAGCTATGAATGACAGCCTATGAAACTGCTAAGATGAAATAGGAAAACCTGCAAGAGGAGAGCACATAATATGCACACAATTGCACAAACTGTTTCCTGTCAACCACTTGCTCCACCCCCACATGGTCTGGGTCAGGATGCTTTCACCACTCCCCTCAAAGCTATTGCCATATATGCTCTAAAACACGCTGACTTAAGAATACCTCCCAGCCTTATAAGTCTAAACAGGCCCCTGCTCTCCAAACAGGCTGTGAAATCTAATTATCTTCATGTCTTCGAAGGCACACTTATTTCCGTGCTCCACAGGAATTCCAACTGAAAGGGGAAGTGCATCCACAAAAGCTTTCCCCCAGGAAAAGTTAGTTAAGCTGGGTTAATGTTCCAGAGTAAAGGTCCGTTATGTGTCAAGTCAAGCACAGGGGTGGGAGAGGAGGGGTCAGGCTGAACATGCACATTAGAAATGCTATGTGAATTTGGAAAAGTAGAAAAACATATTTGACTTGCGGAGGCAGGGGCTGAAGATGTGTCATTGTGGATGTGCACGGCTGGCTTTCTGTTCCTGCCAGGGGAACGGCAGGAGTTTACCCCTGATATGGGAACTGAGAAGTCAGCTAGACTACATGCTGTAGCTTGGGCCCACTGTGGTTTTCAGAGAAGGGGATTTTTCAAGGGAGTGAATATAGTTTGTCAAATGCCAAGCTTCTCATGCTAATATTTATTCTAATGGGAACTGCTTCCATTTGTTCACTTTCATCTTAATCAAATTATTATTATTGAAAGCATGTATCATTCTGTGCTCACATGGCTGCACATTTGGGTTGAAGACTTCTAGTGTGAGAAAAAAATGAAGCAGGAATGTAGTAAGTGTGAGAAAACAAAAGTGGTGAACAGGGAACAAGACACTGAAAAGATCGTGGGAGTGCTGGTTGATGGGTCTCTGTCCCGTTCACTCAGTGTAGGCCAGAGTTATTATAGATATAAAAATCTCACTAGGGCTCAACTTATTTTTATTTCACTTTTTTATTTCAGTTTTGTTTTAGTTAGTTTTAATACTTTGAATGACATTTAATTTTTGAAATATATATTTATGATGAAGAGGTGTAAATTTCAAAAATGCTAATTCTGTCATATTTACTCACCCTTCATGTTGTTCCAAACCTGAATGACTTATTTGTTTGAGGAACATGAAATATATTTTCAAAAATGTCTCTTTTTTTGTCCATAAAGTTGGAAGTCAATGGTAACCAAAATGGTTTAGTAATCAAAATAAAAATTAAACAACATCTTTTTTTGTTCAGCAGAAGATAGAAATTAATACAAGCTTAGAAAAAATAAAGGGTTGAAGTAAATGACTCAGACGTTTGCTCTTTTTTTTGTTTTTTTTTTTGTAGTATATACCATGCCTGAACATACTCAAAAAGGGCACATTGTATAATTGGGAAGTTGACTAAACTGAATAAATGCACTAAATGTAGTGCATTTTTTTGTTTTCAATTACTTGCTCCGTTTTACTCTTCATCTAAAAAAAAAATTCACTGCTAGTTTTTGTCTTTATAGTTTTCCTTAGAGATAATATCCTCAGTGTAGGCTGTATTTGCATAAGATGTGGATAGATGTCTCATGTGTATAAGTATGTCTATGTGTAAGCAGATGCAATGCATATGTTTAAGTAGTTCAGGTAAAGGTGATGATCTCTATGTGAGATATATTAACATTCTGTTGCCTAACATGGGCTTCCCCATGATTCCACACAACACTAACACTTCTATTTCTCTCATTAGATGTGATGGAGCAGCCTGGTCTGTGGCCCCCAGTCTACAGGGCCCGAGGGGCCCACTCCCACATGCAACATCCTGCTGTGTATCCTCGCTCACAGTTTCTACGGCAACAAGAGCTTTATGCTCTCCAGCAACACCAGCAGCTGCAGCATCAGCAACACCCCAGCCATCACACGCCACCACCTCCATCACACAGAGCAGCAAACAACATAGACCTGCAGCAGAGAGCCACTGCTGACCACAGCCAGGTACACACAAATGCACAACCCCTCATTTTACCATTGTATAGCAGAGTGTACAAAATGCAGTGGTTTAGAAACAGCTGGGATTTCAAATGAGCTAATGCTTGACACCTGATACTGAGGGAGGATGCACTCCTTTCCATGGAACTAGACAGTCGTTTTTGTGTGCAGGGGAGGAAACAACATTTGGAGTCAATAAATCACGAGTTTCATTTAAAAAATCCCCTTATAAAACCACAACTGCTCCCTAGGATCCATAACTTCCTCCAAGGTCCAGTTACATTCTAGACATACACAACCAAATGCAGCCAACAATAGACTGTGGTGAGACTGGGCCAAGCACTACTCCTCTTGATTGCAGGTCTAAATAAATACATCTAAGCAAGTAGGGCCTAAATGAAAACCTGATTCAGCAAAACAGGGGTGCCAAATTGCAATTACGTTGATGTGAAGATTGCATGACCTGGCGGACTTCAGAATATCTTACAGTTTCCTTTCATTAACCAAACCGCCCAGATCTCATTTTGGGTGTTGAATTCTCTTAATGGATTTTCCCTTCTAATTCTTTCGATGCTTAGGTGCAAAAGAAACCAGAAGAGCAGAGCATGGAGCTAGAAGACATTCTGTCTGACCCCAGGACTCCCAAACCTACTAAGTGCTATGTCTACGGCCCATCCAACCGGGCCTCCTCACCTACCAGGGGATCCACTGCCCACTTGTCGCCCTGCTGCCAGTCCCCTTGTATGCGGCCTCATCCTAAAAGCACACCCTCTACTCCTTGCCCCGCCCCAAGTCCAGTAGCTGCTACACACCGCTCACCAGCCATCAGCCCTTCTCCATCACAGTTGCCCAAAACCGTTGAGTCCCAGGAAAAGAGGGTGGAAGGGCAGCCACCACAAGACTATCCTCAATCCATGGAGCCTGGTAAGGAGTTATTCCCCTTTACATATATTAGAAATGCAATGCAATGTTTTTACTTGTTGACTTGTAAAACATTTGTCTGTCTTAGCGTCATGTCAATAGGTGATCTGGAGTTTGTGTGGTTGTTCATTCTAGATTTGTGTCTTTGTCTTGAAACTAAGGTGCCTGCTTCAAGTCATTGTTTCTCAAAAACACATGAGCCACATGTTGGTTGTTATTCATGCTGAGCCCCTCATGCAGAAACAATCAGGGCTTTTTTTAGACTATGTAGCTCTGTGTGGGCGGCTATATAGGCAAGAACACGATTGACTAAGCTGCTGATAGATGCAGAAAATGGCTGCCAGCTCAGCTCCCCAGCGCCATCACATAAGTAACAATGAAGAAACAGCTAGTCCAGACTCACCCCCACATCCCAGCCCACATCCTCTTTATCATCATTAACACCTCACTAACTGTTACAGTGTGCCAGAGGGTACAGCAGTGTCAGAAGTAGAGCCCTGTTTTACCTCAGAATTACCCCCTTAACAGCTGCACTTCTTAAAGTTGAATCAAGATCAAGGCATAGTGTCGGTGTCATGTGGAATGAAATGTGTTTTTGTTCAGTCCTCTGGTGCAAAGCTTATTAAACATGTCATGCTTATAAGGTTGTCAAAAATAAGACACTTTTTTATTTTGCTGATATTTTTTAAATGCTGCACAACTGAGCTTTGTTTATGTTCCCGGTCACAGATTTGCCACCTGGATATACCTATCCAGAAATCAACATGGGATATAGGAATGGCCTCACCACTCAAGAAGTACAGCTAGCAGAGCCTGATGATCTGGAGGCTGTTCAGACTGAACCTGTTAGACACTCTCCTCCAGCTCTCTCCAGCTTGCGAGAGGGCCTAGAATGTCATGCAATGGTGAGGCCACTCCAAGGACCACAAGAGCCAACAATGGAAGTTGATGCCACTAGCCTGGTCAAGGAACAGCCTGAGGGTGTGTTTGTGCAAGGAGAGGATGCCAAGACAGTCATGGCCATGGGCTGCTGTGAACCCATAGAAGCTAATCAGGAAAAGGAGCACGCAGAGATAATTTGCACACCTGCTGAAGTTTCAGGCTGTGAAGTAGGACATGTACCTACCCTATCCTCTAAAGAAGTAATCCATCAAGAAGAACCAATTGTTACCTTCGAGGAAGAAGTGGGTGAAGATATACCTCATCAAGAGACTGAAGACACTGACACACTGAAGGATCAGAGACTTCCACAATCATGTGTCTCTGATTGTTCACTCAACCAGCTGCCAAACTCCACCACCCAAGCAGAGGTTGCTGAGGAACATCAAGAGAAAAAATGTTTGAAGGTTCCATCTCCAAATACTAATACCTGCTCCCAGAGTCTCACAACAAGTTACTGGAGTTTGGAGCTCCTGATTGCAGCAGCCTTCTGTGGGGACTGTCCTCCTCCCTCTCCACCTTCCCCTTACCAGTCCCAGAGATGTTGTGGCCTACTCAACTCCACCTATTATGGCATGGAATTGCTGAGTGAGCTGGCTGATCTGGAACTGCAACGGAATCACCAAAGTTGTGGTACAACTCAAGGTACGTTTTTGAAAAGTTTGCAGTGTCAAAAAAGGCTACATTTGTTGAAAAATCTAATTTTACTCATCCAGGGCATTGGTTTTGCTTCAGGACCCAGATTTTCAATGAAAAATCTCTTGTGTTTCCCTTTCTTGTAAAGACTATATATATGTGCTGTTCTACATCTGTTCTTTTCTCCCGCTGTTAAGCTTTCTGCAAATGGTGGTTTGTTTGTCACTAAACAGGACACATTTATGAAAAGGTGGTTTGTAATCACAAAAGCAGTTGGTGTTTTGACTCCAAAGCATTGTCTAAGCTAATTAGCTATTTAACCTCTTGTTAAAGCTTCCCTCATATTATATTTTTTTCTAATGCAAGAGGAGTACAGGTGCATCTCAATAAATTAGACTGTCGTGGAAAAGTTCATTTATTTCAACTCAAATTGTGAAACTCGTGTATTAAATAAATTCAATGCACACAGACTGAAGTAGTTTAAGTCTTTGGTTCTTTTAATTGTGATGATTTTGGCTCACATTTAACAAAAACCCACCAATTCACAATCTCAACAAATTAGAATATGGTGACATGCCATTCAGCTAATCAACTCAAAACACCTGCAAAGGTTTCCTGAGCCTTCAAAATGGTCTCTCATTTTGATTCACTAGGCTACACAATCATGGAGAAAACTGCTGATCTGACAGTTGTCCATAACACAATCATTGACACCCTTCACAAGGAAAGTAAGCCACAAACATTCATTGCCAAAAAACTGGCTGTTCACAGAGTGCTGTATCCAAGCATGGTAACAGAAAGTTGAGTGGAAGGAAAAAGTGTGGAAGAAAAAGATGCACAACCAACCGAGAGAACCGCAGCCTTATGAGGATTGTCAAGCAAAAATCGATTCAAGAATTTGAGTGAATTCACAAGGAATGGACTGAGGCTGGGTTCAAGGCATCAAGAGCCACCACACAGACGTGTCAAGGAATTTGGCTACAGCTGTCGTATTCCTCTTGTTAAGCCACTCCTGAACCACAGACAACGTCAGAGGCGTCTTACCTGGTCTAAGGAGAAGAAGAACTAGACTGTTCCCCAGTGGTCCAAAGTCCTCTTTTCAGATGAGAGCAAGTTTTGTATTTCATTTGGAAACCAAGGTCCTAGAGTCTGGAGGAAGGGTGGAGAAGCTCATAGCCCAAGTTGCTTGAAGTCCAGTGTTAAGTTTCCACAGTCTGTGATTATTTGGTGTGCAATGTCATCTGCTGGTGTTGGTCAATTTTGTTTTTTGAAAACCAAAGTCACCTGCAAACGTTTACCAAGAAATGTTGGAGCACTTCATGATTCCTTCTGCTGACAAGCTTTATGGAGATGCTGATTTCATTTTCCAGCAGGATTTGGCACCTGCCCACACTGCCAAAAGCACCAAAAGTTGGTTAAATGACCATGGTGTTGGTGTGCTTGACTGGCCAGCAAACTCACCAGACCTGAACCCCATAGAGAATCTATGGGGTATTGTCAAGAGGAAAAGGAGAAACAAGAGACCAAAAAATGCAGATGAGCTGAAGGCCACTGTCAAAGAAACCTGGGCTTCCATACCACATCAGCAGTGCAACACAAACTGATCACCTCCATGCCACGCGAATTGAGGCAGTAATTAAAGCAAAAAGAGCCACTACCAAGTATTGAGGACATGTACAGTAAATTAACATACTTTTTAGAAGGCCAACAATTCACTAAAAATTTATTTTTATTGGTCTTATGAAGTATTCTAATTTGTTGAGATAGTGAATTGGTGGGTTTTTGTTAAATGTGAGCCAAAATCATCACAATTAAAAGAACCAAAGACTTCCAAACTACTTCAGTCTGGGGCATGTAATTTATTTAATACACGAGTTTCACAATTTGCGTTGAATTACTGAACTAAATGAACTTTTCCATGACATTCTAAGTTATTGAGATGCACCTGTATATAGTGTTAGAGATTAGTTGAACTATTTAAGATTTAAATAGTCCCAGAAGACCTATTATAATTGTGAATACAATATTCACGTTTTATTGATTTAAGATCTGTTTGTTCTCTTTTGAGCTAGTAGGCTTATGTTAACAAACAAACACATAGTTGTCTTTGTAAGATATAGTGTTTATCTGGATGAGGAAAACCTTCATCCTGTGGAGATTATAGAGCAATCCATCTGTTTTTTATGAGAACAATCGATATTTGTAAATCAAGATAATTATCCCTTCATTTCAGCCTTCTCAATTACTGTTTCCTGATACCAGATAAATAGCTAATTCATCGTATTTTGATGGTAGATACATTACAAAAATTATTGTTGTGTTTCTTTGTTCTTCATCACAAGGAGAAGATCAATGGGATTTTTACCTGAGTAGTCTTGCTACTTTGGCAGCAGATCGTGCCCTCGATTGGGCTCACAGGACAGCAGGACCACCAGAGCGGCGGAGCAGTTTACTGCACGAAGAACTCTCAATTTTGCGCAGAAAAGCAGTTGGACGCCCGCCTATGAGCGGGTAAACACATCCTTGTTTTTTTTTTTTCTCATTTAATTTTCATTGTGCAGTCATCATATATATTATTAAAGTAAGACACACTTGAATATCTGAACATTTACTCAGTTATATATATACAGGGGGGAAAAAAAGTATTTAGTCAGCCAACCAATTGTGCAAGTTTCCCACTTAAAAAGATGAGAGAGGCCATCATAGGTATACCTCAACTATGAGAAAAAAAAAATCCAGAAAATCAAATTTTAGGATTTTTAAAGAATTAATTGGTAAAAAAACTCGGTAAAATAAGTATTTGGTCACCAACAAACAAGCAAAATTTCTGGCTCTCACAGACCTGTAACAAACTTATTTAAGAGGCTCCTCTGTCCTCCACTCATTACCTTTATTAATGGCATCTGTTTGAACTTGTTATCAGTATAAAAGACAACTGTCCACAACCTCAAACAGTCACACTCCAAACTCAAGTTTGGCCAAGACCAAAGAGCTGTCAAAGGCCACCAGAAACAAAATTGTAGACCTGCAGCAGGCTGGGAAGACTGAATCTGTAATAGGTAAGCAGCTTGGTGTGAAGATTTCAACTGTGGGAGCAATTATTAGAAATGGAAGACATACAAGACCACTGAAAATCTCCCTCGATCTGGGGCTCCACGCAATCTCACCCCGTGGGGTCAAAATGATCACAAGAACTGTGAGCAAAAACCCCAGAACCACACAGGGGGACCTAGTGAAAGACCTGCAGAGAGCTGGGACCAAAGTAAAAAAGGCTACCATCAGTAACACACTGCAACGCCAGGGACTCAAATCCTGCAGTGCCAGACGTGTCCCCCCTGCTTAAGCCAGTACATGTCCAGGCCCGTCTGGAGTTTGCTAGAGACCATTTGGATGATCCAGAAGAGGACTGTGAGAATGTCATATGGTCAGATGAAACAAAAATATAACATTTTGGTAAAAACTCAACTTGTAGTGTTTGGAGGAGAAATAATGCTGAGTTCCATCCAAAGAACACCATACATACTGTGAAGCATGAGGGTGGAAACATCATGCTTTGGTGCTGTTTTTCTGCAAAGGGACCAGGACAACTGATCAGTGTAAACGAAAGAATGAATGGGGCCATTGTATCGTGAGATTTTGAGTGAAAACATCCTTCTTCCCCCCCCCCCACCCCCAATCAGCAGGGGCATTGAAGATGAAACGTGGCTGGGTCGTTCAGTATGACAATGATCCCAAACACACCTCCCGGGCAACGAAGGAGTGGCTTCGTTAGAAGCATATTTCAAGGTCCTGAGTGGCCTAGCCAGTCTCCAGATCTAAACCCCATAGAAAATCTTTGGAGGGAGTTGAAAATCGTGTTGCCCAGCGACAGCCCCAAAACATTACTGATCTAGAGGAGATCTGCATGGAGGAATAGGCCAAAATACCATCAACAGTGTGTGAAAACCTTGTGAAGACGTACAGAAAACGTTTGACCTCTGTCATTGACAACAAAGGGTATATAACAAAGTATTGAGATTAAATTTTGTTATTGACCAAATATTTACAGTATTTTCCACCATAATTTGCAAATAAATTATTTTAAAATCCTACAATGTGATTTTCTGGATTTTTTCTCATTTTGTCTCTCATAGTAGAAAATTACAGGCCTCTCTCATCTTTAAGTGGGAGAACTTGCACAATTGGTGGCTGACTAAAATTTTTGCCCCACTGTATATATATATATATATCGATAAAAAACAGAATATAAGAAAATATGTAATGCATCCTACTTTTTTTCTTTGCATTTTTTTTATTATGCCTTTTATTTAGATAGGACAGTAGGTCGACGGGAAGTGAAGTGGGTGAGAGAGAGAGGGGGGTGGGATTGGGAAAGGTCCGTGAGCCAGGACTCGAACTCGGGATGCCAGAAGTGCAATGGCGCTACATGTCGGCACGCTGCCCACGAGGCAATCTGCGCCGACAATTGCATCCTACTTTAATGGCTCTCTTGAAGTTTTTTAGTCAAGGAATGTAGCAAACTAAAAGTAGTGGATAACAGAACAGTATTAACTCAGAAGTAACAACGTTAGCTGCCAATACTCTAACTATGATTGGATAAGCAAGTTCATAGTTTGTATGACTGCTTGTCTGTGTTTGGAGCATTCCAGGCAGGCCGTCAGTGTGTGTTGGTCTGTATATATGCATTAATATATATACAGACAAACACAGACAAAACATTCACTGACAGCCTGTCTGCAATTCTGCACACAGACATCATGGTGTGTGTGTGTGTACCTAACAATCCCCCCTTAGGCAACCTGAGGATAGGCTTTGCTCAAGGCCAGAAATGTCATAGTTCATGGAAAACCTTTCAGTTATCAGCCTGAATCTTTAACCATTAGACTACACCAAACCAATCAAACAGTAATCAAAGAAAAAGAATGAGCCGTAAAAATGTAATCAGCAATACTCGTTTAGTGAACAGTTTATCTATACATCTCATTACTGCTATAATAAGCTATAAATCTCACACACAACAAGAGATCTGTTTAGTTTATTCAGTATTCTACCTCTTTATCCATACCTTTGGCTAAATAGGATATTAAAATTACTATTTTTTATCTTTTTAATTAAGTAAATTAGGTAGAAATAAACAAGGAAAAATCAAACTGATATTACGAACAATTAGGAAAAAAGAACTGCTTCATATCTTACGTATTAGCATTGATTGTTAAACAATTAATTTTTGCTTTTGAATATTTTATTCTCAGATGATTTTCACCTTAATGTAATGCTATCAAAGGGTCGTTCACGGAACCGTCTGGCACATAGTAATGTAGCATTCTGATAATTCAAGTGCAAATATATTCAGCTGTGAGAAAAGGGGGCAATCTAGCAGCAGTTCAGAATCGATAAACAGCCCAAACACATGCTGCCAGAATGATTATATGGCACAGGCAAATTAAAAGGAATAGTTCACCCAAAAAAAAAAAATGAAATTCTGCATCCTTTACTCACCCGCAAGTAGTTTTAGATGTCTTTCCAAAAAAGGACACTTAGAAACTCCAAAAAGACACCAAATAACCAAATGATATAAGGAGCCCATATAAGCACATATGAAAGAAATAAAAAATCTGAATTGTATAGTATGTGAACAGTGCAACAGCAAAGAACTTTTTTACATTTTAGAGAAGTCAAGATGCGATACCGAACAGAACCACATGGTGATGCCAAAAAAAAAACTAAACTAACCGCCTGCTGACTGCATTTATCTACTACAGTACACTGATCCATTCAGAATGACTAAACAGCAACATACACATGACAAATCAAAACATTATCGTGAATGTGTGTGGAAACAACGTGCATGTTTGTGCCAAATACAATGTGCCATCAGTGCATAAAGAGCACTCATACACGCATTAATATAACGGACTCAACGTGTTTACTGTACTGTACACCACCGCAATCGTCTTTACCTTGACTGCAGTCTTCATCCATCAAAACTTTACTAGCGAGACTGTTATCCAGTAGTTTGCGTCTCATCTGGCCATACAGCGGTGAGATGTGTTGACAATCCGTTCAGTCTGTACTTCACACAGCACGTGTGATGTGTGAGGGGGCTCGCGCTCTTCAGAGACAATCACAGAATATGACAGAGCTCGTGTTTTAAAGCCAAACACACTGGAATGAATAATTCACTGAAAACGCAACGTGAGTCTCTGTTCTCTCTGCAATCTCTGATGTAATCAGCCTGGTTTCCTTTATATTAGCGCTGTTTTGGACGGATTGTTTGAATGCATTTGCTTACTGGATCATTGGACTGAAAACTTTCCCGGAGTTTAGCTTAAAATTATCTGATCGCAAGCAGAGAAATAAAATTGGGTTAAAGGGTTAGAATAGAAATTGTGCTTCAGTAATTTTGCATTAATGTTAAGGATTGTAAAATTAATCACATGCGTTAGCGCTTTAACGTTGACAGCCCTAATAAAAAGGATTTCATTTTAAAAAGTTTATTAATGTTTTGTTTCAAATATTCATTAAAGATTTATTGTGTAATATATTTTGGTAACACTATTTTACAGTGTCCTTGTTACATGTTGCATGTACTTAATATTATAATAAACAATAAATTATGCATAATTACATGCAAGTAACCCTAATCCTAACCCTAACCATATTGTAAGTACATGTAGTTAATTATTATTATTACTCAGTACTTAAATGTATAAATAAACAAGGACACAAAATAAAGTGTAACCAATATTTTTAATGATTTACTGCACAAAATATTCATTGTTTTATATTTTTAATGATTTATTGTTTAAAACAATTAAAGGTTTTTGTTGTTGTTGTTTAAAAATATTACGAAGGTCTATCATTTAAACCATTCATTAATGATTAAAATATGGATTTCTTTGTTTATTTGTTTGTGTCAGATCAGGTAAAAACAATTCCTAGTGTACACTTATACATATGTCCACATACCCATAAGTGATTTTTAAAATTCCCACAATTCAACAGGTCTCTCTTAATGCTAAAATCTTGGACAGTAGCACTTACGGGGCTGCGCACACTCTAGAAAGCCACACACATGGTTCCTAATTAGAGATCTCATTCTCTCAATGTACCATACACACACACACACACACACGCACCCCCGTCACGCAGTAAAATAACTAATCAGAACATGAGCCAAAGCAATGAGTGAAATGGAAACACACACACTCCCACAAAGCTATAAACATACCGGTTATTAGGTCTTTAAGGTCATAATTAGAAGCAAACCGCTAGACAGGTTTTGGGCTGTAAACGCAACCCAGAACAAATTGGATGGGGTAATCGGGGGGGAGTTACGCCCACCAGAACAGATGGAGAGGAAGGCCCCGCCGTCCCACAGGGGTCTCAGCTGGCAGCCATAGGAACGCTAGACACATATGCACCAGTTTAGCCTTTTTAGCAATGAAAAGAGGGAAGCTGTCATTCGTTTGATATTAGCCTGACCCTATTACACCAGTTTAAAAGACAGCACTCTCCAGGGACAAACCGATGCCTATAACAGCAATCAAACGGATGGCTGAACGAAAAGGAGAACAGGAAATGAGCGATGGAAGGGGATGGGAATCAATCTCAGACTGATTTCACATGCTTCAAGTTTGTTGTCAATGCTGTATTTAGCATTCAAATGAGGGAGCGCTGAATAAACGCTAGCGACGTCGCAGGTCAATGTAGGGTGACTGAAGCGCATTATAACTTTCTACGCAAGGATATCGTTCACCTCAACGCCACAAAACTAGCAAGAGTGATTTTATGCTCGACTTTGGGTTCGAATTTTATGCTAAACCTGTACCAGCATACACAATGGGCCAAAACACACTTCAGTCACACCTTATAAAGGTATTAGCATCATTTTTTGGACGGAAACTGTATGTTTTACTTAAATCTGATTCTGTTTTGAAAGGATTGGAACATGACGCTTTAGCATGCTAGCTCGCGTACGTTTACACTCAGAAGCTTGAGAGTTATTAGCGTGTTAATTCAATGTTGAGCTTCTGAAAGACGGGGTGGAGAGGTCAAAGAGAAACACTGAGGCGGCACTATACAACCACCACACACAATACACTCGCTTAACAGCCCAGTTAACATCCCACTGACCCGCCTCTACACTCACACACACACTGTCTCCTGCTCTGACTGGTTGTGATTAGTACTATGATGCTGCACAATGCTGTAATCGAGCTTGTATTGGTCTCAGGAGAGACCCCCGAGAGTGCTGGGAACTGGGACCACCCTCTGGTTCTCCTGAGAACCTGAACACTCATACACATCCAGGGCTGTAATGATGAGCTATAATCATCTATCTCTGCTAGCACAGACGAGCTGGTGATCAACTAATGTGTGATATTGAGATAAAGAGATAAGAGAGGGGCGGAGAGAAGGAAAATGGGAAAAGAAAGAGTGATGGATAAAAGCAGGACAATGGCATGGGAAGATCTCCACCAGAAGGATTCCATGCTGGGAAAAGAGGAATATTGACT
Source organism: Sinocyclocheilus anophthalmus (assembly GCA_018155175.1). Classification (NCBI taxonomy): domain Eukaryota; kingdom Metazoa; phylum Chordata; class Actinopteri; order Cypriniformes; family Cyprinidae; genus Sinocyclocheilus; species Sinocyclocheilus anophthalmus. Next base: position 2,083 of record JADLZN010001063.1, on the reverse strand, counting down.
TGGACATGAAAATTAATGTCGAGCCACCATAAAGCAAGCATGAAAACTAAAAATGTAAAACAAAACAAAAATATTAAAAAACTACATTAAATAATAAAAGTAATCACTTTTATTTATTAATCTATTAATTATCTTTATTCTACGAACCTAAGTCATGTCATGTAATGAAAATAAATCATGTATTAAATACTGTAACATGTAGAATAGATCATCTGTATATATTACATATATTGCATATAAGTCATTTTTAATATAAAATGTAATTTAAAAATGTGTTTTAATGTGTTTATTTATTTATTAACTAATAATGTATTATTAAAATACTTTCATATTATAATTTGTATGTGGTGGTATTAAAATGATTATTAAGTAATACAATTCAAATAAATAATGGCAAAAATTAAGTGTGGAACCTGGCTATGAAAACCCAGCTAAAGTAATTTTTTGTGATTTACTGTTTTCTACATAAAATCACCCTTCATAAGGTAAAGAACATTCTGTGAAATGTAACCTTGATATCTTTAATATTGACTAAGGCCATGTCAGAGATTGAAATCATAGTGAAATTAATGGTTGAAATCAAACTTGATGCTTGTTATCTCATAATTAGATTATTAGAGAGAGAATTAGAGATTATCTCTTCTCGCTCTCTACTCTCGATCTCTATGTAAATTGTTAATAAGTAGTAAATTAATACACTATTTTACAATGTATACATTTAGTTATATTAATTCTCACAAGCATGCAATATTATTATATATTACAAATACTGTATTTACAATGATTTTACCACTGCATTAAGCAAAGGCTTGTGTATTACAATTCATTTGTTACAATAGAACTATATTACAAGTTGTTTTTTTCTTCTTTTCTTTTTAACAGTTTTCAGGCTGTTGCAGCATTTTACAACCGATTCGATATACAGTAGCTTTTATATAACAGAATATATATAGTGTGCATATTCAGTCAAAACATCTAAAATGTTGCCTTTTTTTGAATAGGAGTGAGGTTAATTGATCAAGACATGCTAATAGTGTTTACACTGAGACAGGCAGGGCACCCTGTGCTGATCTGAGCTCATGAATATCAAAACCCTCGGCCCTGCTCTCCCCTCCCCAAGGGTCTTCATTGTCTGCCGGAGGTCCCGAGGGCCTGCTAGAGCAACAGTGCAGACGCGTCGACAGAGCCCAGCTCAACAGGTTTCAACACACTCTTCCACTGCCTCAAACCAGACCAGTACTAGAACCAGAAACCCTGCCCTCTGCAAAAAACACTGTGAGAGAGGCTCAATTACATAAACTCCCCCCCTGTTTATTGTGTTCATGGTAAACTGTCTGCCGAGGAAGAACTGCTGCGGAAAGATAGCGGTTACAAAAACATTTTAACGAGGCAAGGAGTCGTTAATGACACGTACAGCCGCCTCGAACAGCGACACGTATAAGCACGCCTGGAATTCGCCAAGAACTGGGAGGTTTTCGCATAAAATAATGATTTTCTAATGGTATTTTTAATCCAAAGCTTCCCTCAAGTGCACAGTTGGTCTGAAAACAAGCTGCAATCATTAGCAAACGTTGTTGTTTTTTCGTCTGAGGAAAATAGTTTGCTTTCAACAAGCAGGAAGCTTTTAAAGTTGAACAGCCTCTTCATCACAGACATTAATCACTGGATAGAAGTTCAGGAGATTGCCTGAGAATTATTTTGAAGAAAAGAAGAAAAAAAAGCCTTGGACTGTAACACAGGGATAATTAATCAAATGAATTCATTTTATGGTGATTTTGGAAATTAACGTTGAAAATTATTTGGGCTGATTGACTTGCAAAGTTTGGAGAGACTTTTTTTTATGAATGTAGCCCGAGTTGAAATGCATCTGACAGTTGCGCACACACGTATACACACATCCAATTAACAAGCCTTTCACGATAATTTACTGTCAAGTGTCAGCTCAGTTGGAGAAATTTAATATAAAGTGATCTGTGTATCTTGGCAACCGGTGCCATGACTAAAGGACTGAAATTAATAGATGAACAGGTGTATTTTCCATTCCTCTCACTCACTTTCTCAGTCCCTCGTTCTTTCTCTTCAT
>JADLZN010001062.1:0-24904 GCA_018155175.1 Sinocyclocheilus anophthalmus | reverse complement strand
TCTAGCCTGAAAAATAAGTTTTTTATAATGCTATTTGAGCAAAAGTAACAACATTTATGACACAGTAGTAGTCAGATTTTTCTTTGGTGATTTCAAATATGAAATTGAATCGTGAGCTTGGCAAACAGTTTTGGAGAATTTTGATGTTTCTCCATTCAAAGAGATAGGAGCTGCACTTGCAAGCCCGAGAGGTGTTTCAAAGATGGCTACAGAGTGAAATGACTTGCCTTAAAGGGACTTTGGTTTAATTGCACGTTAAAAATTTTCTTCCCATAGAAAATCATTATAAATAAAACATGTAATGTAGCTTAATGGATGGAGACAGTGACATTAGTTATGTTTTAATAATGAGTAGCAGCCTATACTGAGTTTGGTGCTTTATAATCATTGTTATGTGGCATAAAGCATTTTGCGGTATGGGAGGAAAACACTACATTGTCGGGTCTCAGGTCTGATCACCTGTTCTTTGCTGTCTCTGTGTTTGGGTGTTGTGTGTTGTTGTGCGTGGCTTGTTCTGACAGCTCGCCACGTGCGCATATGTCAGCATGATCATTGTCCCCACCCTCCTTGTTTCTCTGCTCCCCTCTTGTTTCACACCTGGTTCTGGTCATCTCATTAGCTTCACCTTATAGCTCCTCGTGTTTCTCTGTCTTTTGTCAGATTGTTGGGATTGTTCCCTTGCTCTGACTGTCATTGTTAGTACCGCTTACCAGTCCTGTCTTGTCTTGTCCAGGCTCCAGTGCTCGTAGCTGCCAGTTTATTTTCCCGAACCTCTCTGTGCGTTCAGAAGCCCGTGGGCTCCCTCTGGAATCCGCCTACCATGGGACTCTGCGGTCTCGTTGTTGGGCTGCTCAGCCTCTCGCTCGAATTAGCGAGCTGCCATGCCGGCTTCGTCTCCACTGCTGCTGTTGCCGCTTGTTCCAGCCGCTGCTATCCACCCATCTGTGTGGTAGGGGATTCCACGTCCACACGAACTGTCCGCGGAGGTGGTCATTGCCCGTTGTGACCATTCTCTGTTCAATAAAGCCTCTGTTGTACCTGCACCTTAATCCAGCCTATTTCCTGACAGAACAATCTGACCACGATGAATTCAGCAGGATCGGATCCGCTTCGTTCTGCTCTCGTGCAACAGGGAGTTTTGCTGGGACAGCACGCCACCCAGCTCAACACCACAACGCAAGAGGTGGGCGCGCTAAATGCCAGAGTCGCGGAGCTCCTCACGCGCGTCAATGATCTTCAGCTGGAGGCGGCTAACCGGGGTCCCGCCTTCCACGCTGGTATTCCGTTGGATCCCAAACCTCATGCCAACAATCCACCAGTTTATGATGGCGATCCTAATGCCTGCCAAGCCTTTCTCTCCCAGTGTTCGCTGGTGTTTTCACTGCAGCCTCGACGTTACGCCACAGAGGAGGCTAAGGTTGCATACGTCCTCACTCTCCTCTCGGGCCGCGCCCGCGAATGGGAATCGCTATATGGAGATCGCGGGCTCCCTGCTGTGCTACTTTTGCAGATTTTCGCCAGGAGATGGCGAAGCTGTTCGACCGGTCAACCCAGGGAGATGAGGCGGCGGCTCAGCTGTCTCGGTTGTCTCAGAGGAGATGCTCAGTCACCGACTATGCCATACAGTTTCAGACTCTAGCGGCGGCTTGCGGCTGGAATGAGGGCGCACTACCCGCATGATTTCTCGAGGGACTGGATTATGCCATCGCTGACGAATTAGCAGCTGTGGATCTTCCCTGAGAGCTGGATAATTTGATTAATCTTGCACTCCATGTGGAAGGCCGTCTCAACCGCCGCCGGCAATGCCGTCAATCCACTACTCCGTGGCGCCACCTGGAGTCCGCTTCATCCGATGCTGTGAGTCCACAGTCAGCTGATGTTGATCCCATGCAACTGGGTCGTCTCCGGCTTACGCCGCAGCAGAAACAGGAGCGTTTAGCTCAAGGATTGTGCCTGTACTGCGGCAAAGCTGGCCACTTTGTCCTTCAGTGCCCGTTAAAAGTCAAGGCCCACCAGTGAAGCAGAGAGTCCTGGTGGGCGCCTTTCCCTGTTCAAACTCTCCAGCAACGCGCACTCAGCTGCCCTTTCGACTCTCCTTCCAGGGAGGTTCACACACTGGCCACGCCCTTCTGGATTCAGGGGCTGAGGAGAATTTCCTGGATTCTGCCTTGGCTCACAAGCGGAACATTCCGACCATTCCCCTGGTTAAGCCCATTACGGCGTGGTCATTAGCGGGCAATCCCCTCACCACCATCACTCACGTCACCCCTTGTGTAAGCCTTTCCCTCTCTGGTAACCACTGTGAGCAGATCGAACTGTAATTATTGACTCCCCTAAGGCCCCATTAATTTTAGGACATCCTTGGTTGCTGAAACACAACCCACATATTGATTGGGTCAATAATTCTATTTTAGACTGGAGTCAGTCTTGTCATGTGTCATGTTTAGGTGCTGCTTTTCCTGCTGTCTCTGTGTCTTGTGTTTCGCAGGTGGATCCCGCTGACTTGACCGGCGTCCCGGCGGAGTACTGCGATCTTCGTGCGGTTTTCAGTAAGTCCCGGGCCACCTCTCTACCTCCGCATCGTCCCTACAACTGTGCCATAGACCTTCTCCTGGGCAATTCTCCGCCTAAGAGTCATTTATATTCCCTTTCCGGTCCTGAAAGAGAGGCCATGAACGGGTATATACGTGAGTCACTACATGCTGGGCTCATTCGTCATTCCTCCTCTCCCGCTGGGGCGGGGTTTTTCTTCGTTCAGAAGAAAGACGGCTCCCTACGCCCTTGTATTGATTACAGAGGTTTGAATGACATTACAGTAAAGCACAGGTACCCCCAACCTCTAATGTCTTCTGCTTTTGAGTTGTTGCAGGGAGCTCGGGTCTTCACCATATTAGACCTCCGCAACACCTTCCATCTGGTGCACATTTGGGAGGGGGATGAATGGAAGACGGCATTCAACACCCCCTCGGGACACTACGAGTATCTGGATCTTCTGTTTGGTCTTACCAATGCTCCAGCCGTTTTCCAGGGTCTCGTCAATAGCGTTCTGGGTGACATGATTAATCAGTTCGTCTTTGTGTATTTGGATGATATTCTGATTTTCTCCCCTTCTCTCCACTTACACACCCAGCACGTTAGATGGGTCCTCCAGCGCCTATTAGAGAACCAGTTGTTCATCAAGGCGGAGAAGTGCGAATTCCACGCCGAGTCTGTTACGTTCCTTGGCCATATCATCTCTACCAGGGGGATTAAACCAGACCCTGCTAAGATAGAAGCTGTCGCCAAGTGACCAGTCCCAGATTCCCGCAAGGCCCTGCAGCGTTTCCTGGGTTTTGCCAACTTTTATCGGCGATACATCAGGAATTTTGGTCAGATCGCTGCTCCGCTCACGGCATTAACCTCCACCAAGGTGTCCTTTAGGTGGAACCAGGATGCTCAGGTAGCCTTTGACACATTAAAGTCCCATTTTGTCTCTGCACCTGTTCTGTTGGTTCCAGATCCTGAGTCCCAGTTCATTGTCGGGGTTGGCGCAGTTCAATCTCAGCGATCCCTCCGCGACGGGAAGGTGCACCCATGTGCGTTCTTCTCTCGCCGTCTCAGCCCTGCAGAACGTAACTACGACATCGGCAATAGAGAACTGTTGGCGGTGAGATTGGCCTTGGGTGAGTGGCGTCACTGGTTGGAGGGGTCGGCACAGCCCTTCTTGGTCTGGACGGATCACAAGAATCTCGAATATATCCGTTCGGCCAAGAGGCTGAGCTCGCGTCAGGTCCGCTGGGCGCTTTTCTTTGGCCGATTCAACTTCACCCTCTCGTCCAAAGGGTCCAGGGTCCAAAAACTTCAAGTCCGATGCTCTCTCGCGCCTGTTCGGGGCTCCGGAGTGGGAGCTTGCGGCCGAAGCCATCCTTCCTGAAGGGGTGGTAGTCGGGGCTCTTTCTTGGGGTATCGAGCGGCGAGTAGAGGAGGCCGGTCGAGGGGTGCAAGTGCCAGGGAAGTGCCCGGTGGGCAGGTTGCCGGTGCCGGCTGTGCTGCGCCCCGAAGTCCTTCAGTGGGGTCACGCGTCCAGGCTGGTCTGCCATCCAGGGATTCTGAGAATGTTGTTTGCCATCCGTCAGCGCTTCTGGTGTCTACCTTACCAAGGGTCTTTTCTCAGATGTCAGAAAGTTTTGTTTTGTGTTGTGATAGTCTTTGCCCCACATTCTGCCCAATTTTGTAATCCACATTTTTTTTGTTTCTTTTTTGTGTTTCCAGTGAATCGCCCTCCTGATGGTCTGCTTCATCCTCTTCCTGTCCCTTCCCGTCCATGGTCACACATCACCCTTGATTTTGTCTCTGGGCTTCCCCCATCGAAGGGTAACACTGTGATTGTGGTGGATCACTTTTCTAAGGTGGTTAATTTAATTCCCCTGCCCAAATTGCCCTCCGCCTGGGAGACCGCCCAACTGATCGTGGATCATGTCTTCCGTCTCCATGGATTGCCGGTTTATGTGGTTTCAGATAGGGGTCCTCAGTTCACCTCCTGGTTTTGGAAAGAATTTTGTAGACAGATCGGGGCCTCTGCGAGTCTGTCTTCCGGTTTCCATCCTCAGACCAATGGGCAATGCGAGTGGGCCAACCAGGATCTCGAAAGAATGCTCCGCTCTCTGACATCCAACAATCCCGAGTTCCTGGTGCCAACAACTCTCCTGGATAGAATACGCTCGTAACTCCCTTCCAGTGGCAGCTTCAGGTATGTCCCCTTTTGAGTGCTCTGTGGGACATAAACCGCCTCTCTTTCCATCACAGGAACCCGATGCTGCAGTCCCGTCCGCCCTGGCTTTCGTTCAGCGCTGCCACCGCACCTGGGAGAAAGTCAGGAGGGTTTTGGTCCGAACCTCAGGACAAACCAAGGCAGCAGCCGATCGTCGCCTGTCCTCTCCTCCAACCTATGTGTGCGATCAACGGGTATGGCTTTCTACCAGGGAACTGCCTCTCCGGGTGCCCTCTCGTAAGCTGGAGCCCAGATTCATTGGGCCGTACGCGTCACCAAGGTGGTTAATCCAGTGGCAATCAGGCTCGAGCTCCCTCCTGCTCTTGGTCAGGTTCACCCTGTGTTTCATGTCTCTACGGTTAAACCTGTGTTTTCTTCTCCCCTTAACCCTGACGGCGATCGCCCCGCCCCCCACCCCCTCGTCTTGTGGATGGCTCCCCTACCTATAAGGTTAGGAGATTACTCGATGAGCGACGCCGTGGAAGAGGGTTTCATTATCTCGTGGACTGGGAGGGTTATGGTCCAGAGGAGAGATGCTGGGTGCCGTCCCGGGACATTTTGGACCGTTCGTTGATCAAGGACTTCCATCGGCGACAAGGTGGGCCTCCTCCTGGGGCACCTGGTGGCGCTCCTGGGAGGGGGGGTACTGTCGGGTCTCGGGTCTGATCACCTGTTCCTTGCTGTCTCTGTGTTTGGGTGTTGTGTTGTTGTTGTGTGCGTGGCTTGTTTTGACAGCTCGCCACGTGCGCATTGTCAGCATGATTGTTTCCCCGCCCTCCTTGTTTCTCTGCTCGCTAGATTCTTGTTTCACACCAGGTTCTTGTTATCTCATTAGCTTCCCCTTATAGCTCCTCGTGTTTCTCTGTCTTTTGTCAGATTGTTGTGATTATTCCCTCGCTCTGACTGTCCGTGTATTATCGCTCACCAGTTCTGTCTTGTCTCGCCCAGGCTCCAGTGCTCGTAGCAGTCTATGTGTCCCGCACCTCTCTGTGCGTTCAGGAACCATGGGCTACCTCCGGCATCCGCCTACCCTGGGACTCTGCGGTCTCGTTGTTGGGTTGCTCAGCCTCTCGCTCGGATTAGCGAGCTGCCCTGCCGGCTTCGTCTCCACTGCCGCAGTTGCGGCTTGTTCCAGCCGCTGCTATCCACCCATCTGTGTGGTAGGGGATTCCACGTCCACACGAACTGTCCGTGGAGGCGCTCATTGCCCGTTGTGATTATTCTCTGTTCAATAAAGCCTCTGTTGTACCCGCACCTGAATCCAGCCCATTTTCCTTGGACACTATCATAAACATATAGTAATTTATTATAACTGTATATTGAATTTGGTTTTTAATATTGATGCATTAAGCCATATTCATGGTAATGGTTTTTCTTATACGGGAGGAAAATGCTTACGAGAGACTTAGCGCACTGCTCTTATTTATTTTTTTTTTTTTTTTTTTTTTTTTTTTTTTCTTTTTTTTTTTTTCTGCTGTTCTGGCGACACGGATTTGCAGGTCTTTCTCTCCTACATGTAATTTACAGGACCCTGTACATAATTAAGTTTTAATCATTTAACCACCAGCCACAGTGTCTTGTGTCCATTGCCAACACGCATGATTTGTGTCTATTGCAAGTGACACTGTAATTTTGTTTCTTTTTTCCCCCTTGTCTTTACCATCTGGCTACTGTTGTAACATGTTGAGAGATTCAATAAATAAAAAAAAGACACTTGTGGAAATGCAACTGACAGTGCATGCATGTGCATGTCTGCAGCCAGACTCTATTGGGTACTATCTCTCCAGAAATGATGACCGATTAACAAAAACATCAGTTTGTACTCATTTAATCAAGGACTCTCTTAACTCCTAACACACCACTTGTCAACGCAAGTGTCTGTTGTTGTTGTTCTGGCTTTACTTTTTCTTTTTCTGCCTGGGCCAGTGTTGCCACTTTGTGGATCGCAACATGTACACATACACTGAGCTTACCCATTGTTCTTTGGTTTTTCATGAGCAAAAATATATTTCCTGACTTGAATAGTTATAATAATAGTATAGAATAATAGTGATTTGAATAATTTATCATTAGTGTATGGCTGATTTTATGGGTTACTGAGGTTAAGGGTTTAAAGCTTGGGGTTAGAGGTCATGAATGGTCATTAAAAAAATTGACCTGGGCTGGGGAGCAGGTCGGATACTTGGCAAGACATCCCAGCTGGACGTTAAGCTGTCATGTGATGAAGAGAAACAATCACAAAGAAATCACAAACAAACATGATCAAAGAATGGTATGATTAAGAAGAAAAGATATACACTATTACATACAGTACAAGACAATCTACATTGTAATAATTAAGTTGAGTCAGTTTTCTAATTCATGAATTCCAAATCAGATTTTTATTTATTTTATTATTTATTTATTTATTCACCACCAGAGTTAGCAGAAAACATTAATAATTGGGCAGTTATCTTTTGCATTGTTAATTGATTTAGTTACAAATAATTTGTCTAATAACTACAACTGCATTAGGCAGAATGTTACAAATGAGTGTAAACTGTATTTGGGCATATTGTTCTCTGTCGATTATTTTAACTTAGCTTTTTTTATAAGAAGCCTGTAATTTGTGTAGTTTTTATTATGTATTGCTTAATTCTTTTACATTACTGATGTAATTATTTGTGTTTATATTCATTTATTCCTGATTGCCCCCTACAAGACAAGACATGGCAAGACAATGTTCTTCAGTATTGTATTTTTCAAGAAGACAATATTCTTGCCAGCTTGCATTAGAAAACACTCCGGTTACTGACGTAACCTTGGTTCCCTGAAATAAGGGAACGAGGCAATTGGTATGTGGGAAACTCCTGTTTTTACTCTGTACTGAAGGCCTGATTTGCTCACATTTGTGTAGTGCACAAACCAATGGGGCTTAGCCCGACAGATTGGGCCGGAGCTGACGCCTGGTAAGTGGCTCGCAGCGCCATTTCATCAGAATCATTCGACTGAAGCGACATCATCGATTCTGTGCAAGCTTGCCAGATAGCTTAAGCTTGTAGCTACGGGGGGGTTCAGTGACAGTGCTCGTTCCCTTATTTCAGGAAACCGAGGTTATGTCAGTACGTCAGAGCATTCCCTTTCAAACGTCACCTTGTGTATGGGGCATGCATCCAATTGCGCCGTGCTATGGGCAGATACAGAATGACCTGCTCTGCGAGCTCAGTCTTGGAGCACTTAGTTAAGGGCCCCTGAAGAACATGAGCTAACTAAGCCCCAAGCATAGCTGAGGGTTATCAACACAACCATTTCCACCCTTAGGGAGAAATAGGCAGATTAAGCAGACAAAACCCATGCCTGCAAGGCCGGGACGTCTAGATTATAGATTCTGGCAAATGTGGATGGTGACGACCAGCCGGCAGCCGCACAGATCTCACCAATAGAGATCCCACTGGACCACGCCCAGGAGGAGGCCATTCCTCTGGTGGAGTGGGCCCTCACACCTATGGGGCATTGCAAGCCTTCTGAGGCATAAGCCAAGGTTATGGCATCAACTATCCAGTGAGGAAGTCTCTGCTTTGTAACTGGCAGCCCTTTAGACTGGCAGCCCTGGACTAACTCAGGGAACCAGGCTTGGTTCCTCCAGAGTGGGGCCACCAAGAGGACTGAGCATTTGGTCTACCTGACCCGCTTGATGACTTGAGGAAGCAGGGCTATCGGCGGGAAGGTGTACAGGCGAGCACTGGGCCAATCGTGGGCCAGAGCATCTTGCTGTATCGAAAAATATGTTGGGCAGTGAGATTTGTCTTCTGAGGTGAAGAGGTCTACCTCTGCCCTCCCCAAGACAGATCAGATTCTCTGAACCATTTGAGGATTGAAGTCCATTCTCCTGGAGCTACATTGCTTCTGGACAGCATGTCTGCACTGAGGTTCAAACTGCCTGGCACATGAACTGCTCTTAGCGAGAGGAGTTCATTCTGTGCCCACAATAGGAGGCATCGATCCATCCTGTAAAGAGGACAAGACCTGAGACCGCCTTGGTGGTTTATGTAGGCTACCACCGTCGTGTTGTCTGACCGGACCAGGAAATGGTGCCCCCTTATGGCTGTCAGGACCAGGAAATCAGCCAACAGCTCCGGGCAGTTGATATGCAGGCATCGCTCCGGGGCTGACCAGGAGCCGGAAGCCAGATTGCCCTCCAACAGAGTGCCCCAACCCGAGTGTAGGCAAATTGTGGTGACCCCACCTTCCTCCGGGCGGTCAGTCTCAACTGAACGCCAGCTTGAAAAAGGGCGAGGAGTTTGTCCATGGGGACCATAGTCTGACCCAGCAGGTGTGGTTTTTACCCTGATGTTAAAATTGGCCATAGGTCACCACAGGTGGGACGGGGCCTCGGTTTGAGCAATATGGCGGGGGCCCCCAGTATATGATGAAAACAATCCACAGAGTAATCACAGAGAAAGCCGCCACCTGAGGCTTAGCCAACCTCTGGAAAAAAAAAAACCTTGATGAGGACGAGGAAGTCCCTGGTATTTGAGGGGAAGCCGCCGAAGTCGTTGAATGTAGGGGACGCCTTCTGGTGTTATCAGAGCCGGCATCTGGGCAGAGTATATGATTGTGCACAAGAGGGGAAGGGACAAGACTCACGTCTGGGGAACAGTTGAGGTCTATGGAACGTTGCTCTGCAACCCGAGGTGCTCTAAGTGGCTGAGTAACAGCACTCTGTGAGCGACTAATTAATAAAGGAAACAGGAGAGCAGAACGGGAAGGACTGTCTTTAAAGAAGGCGATCTGCGAGCAGAGACAGGCAGCACTCATGTTCTCGCAGTGAGAACACGAGCCTTCAATGAGTGCAGCCTCTGCATGGCAATTGCACGCGCTGTGCCCATCAGCTAACTCACGGTGCGACATTTGCAACAAACGAGTGCTGGAAAAATTTGCTCAGAAGAGGTGCCAGTGGTCGCAGGGGAAAGCTCGTAGTCCTATGCCAGGAGGATCTTCGCGCGGCGGGCGGCGAGCCAGAGTGAGTTTTCTTTTCTGTCTCGTCTTCGGCTTCTTCCTGCAGAGTGGTCAGCGAAGGGGGGGGATTTTACCCTCGTCGGAGGCAAGGCCAATATTCTGATTGAAAATGGTGCCTGCAAGCAGATATATCAGAGGTGCCTCCGCCCTTCTGGCGGCGCTACACAAACGTGAACAAATCAGGCTTCAGTACAGAGTAAAACAGGAGTTTTCCCCCATACACAACTTGAGAGAACGTTTGAAAAGGAACAGCGCTATTGTTTTTTAGTGGCTTCCCTCCAAATTTGAACCGTGAATTTAATTGTAAATCTTGATTATTGAAAATGTAGATGACCTCAACTGGACAGGATTTTCTTGTGTGATAAACAATTATCAGGCCACCATTGCTGTATATTTGTTTTTTTGGAGTTTTTAAAAAAAATGTCTATAAAGAAATGCTGCTTTATTTTTATGTGCCAGATTCTGCTTGTTGTTCTGAATATATATATATACAGTATTACACACACATACAGATAACGCATTCTTGGCAAGTTTTGAACTGCACACATGATTGTGTTTATAACAGTGCATGTACAAAAGCTATTGAAGACCATTACATACCATGTCCAGCCAGCTTTTTAAGACACATGAGAGATGTTTGGATTGTAACATTTCGTACCTAAAAAAAAAAAATAAAAAAAAAAAATATTTTCACAATAAAGCAGATGATAACAGCCAAGCCTATACACCCACACAGAGATCCGATCACAATAGCTGCGATTTCACCTTAGACAGAGACAAGATGTTACATTTCTCAAGAGAACTGTAATAATTGAGCAAAAATTAAGCATAAAGATCTCTTCTTAGAGAACTGATTTAAAAAATAACAATAAAGACAGCAGTTTAATAATTAGTGCTGTCAATCAATTAAAATATTTACTATTTCATTGCACATTTTTTCTTAAATTAATCTTGATTAATCTCACCTAACATGAAAGTGTTTTAATAAGTTTTTTATATTACAATAATTTCCACATTCAATCACAAATAAGAGATTCGCATAAAATAAAGATATATCACTGCGCGGCAGTCCGAGCGTGTGTGTGTTTGTGTGTGTTGTGTTTGTTGTGTGTGTGTGTGAGAGAGAAAGATACTTACTCCAGCGATCTCACTCCCATGTACTCTAAACATGTATCCGCACGTCCCACTGGCTCTATCCTACCGTTCTCCTCTTCATCCTGCAACAAGGAGAAAACCGCTTAACCCATAATGCATTGCACTCAAACAAACCCTTCCAGAAATACATTTGACATTGAATCAATAAATAACAAAAGAAACACAATGTATACATGACATGAAAATACCTGGATGAGGACTGTTCTTTTTCTAAACAGTTTGAAGGAATCATTCTTCCGTTTTTTTTTTTTTTTTTTTTTTGTACAGTAATGTTTCACCTGCTACACCCGGATCAGGTGAGAGTCACAAGAGCCCCGCTCACTACGTGTCCACTTGATTATTTGAGTAGCACCACACTACCAGTGACACATACACACACACATCTGGTTTACTATCCTTGTGGGTACTCTCCATAGGCGTAATGATTTTTATACTGTATAAACCTTATTTATCGCCCTACACTAACCCTACACCTAAACCTACCCCTCACAGAAAACTTTCTGCATTTTTACATTCTCAAAAAACCTCATTCTGTATTATTTATAAGCTTGCTTCCCCATGGGGACCTCAATTTAGGTCCCCACGGTGACACAAGTCCCCATGAGTCTGTATGTATTCAGGTTTAAGTCCACACACACAGTTTCAGTAACCAACAGGTCCATGTTCTGCTGCCATGACATCACTTATATGTTCTCGCATACACACTCTGTATGACTTTGAAAGTAGTTTTTATCTAATGTCACTATTTTGTATCTAATACTGTCATACAATCTGCAATTAAAAAAAGAAAAAACGATACACACATACATAACTCTAGGTCCAAACACAACACTGGACCTGAGACAGTTACATGCATTATTCAGCTCAACGGAGCAGTGGCTGTGAACAAAAAGGAAGGAAAGAAAATAAAAAAAGAAAGAAAAGACAAAGCACAAGAAAAAAAAGAAACAAAAGAAAAGAAAACAAGAAAAACTAAAAAAGGAAAAATGATAATGAAAAATAAAAACTAAAACAAAAAAGAAAAGAAAAGAAAGAGAAACGGCATAAGAAAAGGAAAAAAGATGACATGAAAGGAAAATTAAAATAAAAGAGAAAAAAGGAAAGTCCCATACAAAAGAATGAAGAAATAATTGAAAAAAGAGCGCAAGAAGAAAAGAAAAAAGAAAGAAGAAAAAATAAAACTATAAGGGGGAAATAGAAGGAAACAAAAAGAAAAGAGACGCACAAGATTACAAGAACAAAAGAAAGAAACAAACAAAGAATTGAAATAGAAATAATATTACAAAAAGAAAACAAAAGGAAAGAAAAAGGAGAAACAAGAATAAAAGAAAAGAAAAAGGAGAAAAAAAAGAATAAAAGAAAAGGGAAAAAAAAAGAAAATAAAGAAAATGAAAGCAAAACAGAAAAGGAAACAAAAAAACGAACAGAAAAAGCTGAAGAAATGTTTCTTTTTCTCCCTCTCTCAATGTTTAGTTTTCCCCATGTTGTTTCTCTATTACCCTGTAGTTTATAAGTCTCTCCATCTCTCTCTATCTAAGGCAGTTGGTCAATCACTCTTCCTCTGTGACCAAGCGTTTTTAAAAGTGTAATACAGAGGAAAAACACAATGGAAGGAAGTGAAGAAAATAGCTGTGATGCACAATACACCCTTTACGGCAGACATAACCATCCCATCTTATATAACAGCTGTCTAATACGACAAAAGAGTGTGTGCGTTTGACAGCATAACTGTATCAGTCCGACACCGCTGACCTTCTGACAACATCCAACACGCTTGGATTGATCAGAGACTGTTGCCAAGACATTGTCCTGCTCGGATCTGATCCAAACCTTTCTCCCGGCAAACGCATATTGCAAACAGTGATTGTTTCCCACGATGACTGAGTAGCCAAGTATTTTTCTGGGATTCTCCTAAACTGAAATGACTAACAGCATTAGAACGCAGATCCTGAACAGTGTTTCTATTGAATCGTCTCCACCTCGTCCTAATTAAGTCAATCATTAGTTTATGTTCGAGCGTTACTACTGCTCTTATATCGGCGAGCCTCACTTCAATTGGCTGAGGTGTTGCTATGCATGACAAGAAATCGGGAAAGAAGTAACGTTAACAGAGGAAGTTTTAGTCTGTCAGCCTCTTCCATTATTAATTGATGAAAGACAGACAGAACAACCTCTGGAAGAAGAGTGTGAGAATTACAGAAAAAATTGTTTATCTGTCTGTCTTTCTATCTATCTAATCTATCCATTCGTCCATCCATCTGTCTATTCATGTATAAGTACATCTACCTATCCACCTATCTACCCATCTTTTCATTTACATTTATCTAGCCATCTACCCACCTACTTGTCTGTCTGTCTACTTACCTATCCATCTGTTAGTCTATTAGTCTGTCCATATGTCTATCTATCACCTCAACACTCACTAGACTGACACAAAGTGAATGTGTATGTCAGTGATAGGAAATACTGAAGAGAAACTGATTACTGAGATACAACTGACCTACAGCAGCACCTACTGGAGAGAAACTGAGAGAAAAAAAGAGAGATCTATATATAGTGTTATCTCATTAGCAGTCTAAAGCTGAGAGTGATTTATAATCGCTGTTTTACCTTTATGATTAATTACAGACACACACTCCTCCACACCAACCCTCTCTCCCTGGATCTTCTCTCTGATACACCACACATCTCTTCTCTCTCTACATACTGAATGCAACTGATTTCAGTGCTTGCACTATACTTCAGTCAGTTCCAACCAAGAAAACACAATATAACACAAAAACACACAGATTATAAGCATTATTCAGACCTCAATCACAAACCTTTCTTTTAAACAGTACAATAGTACACGGCATGGCATGTTTCTTTAATAAAGATTTTTAAGTATATTTATATCGCCGTTTTTTTGTTTTGTTTTTTTAAGTATACATTTTAAGCATACATTTTAATGCACATAAATCATTGAGCTACAGGTAGTTTTGGGGTAAAGACTGATACTCTAATGCCAGATTTTTGTTAAAATAAACAGAAACAGACAATCAAATGAAATTGTACATCTGTGATAAAAACACACTAGTGATCATCTCTGATTAACATGTGGAAATATTACCAATTTAAATAAAGTGGGACATGTTTTCTCCAGTCTCAAGAATCAGTGTGTTGCGCCTTTAAGAAATCCCTTTTACATGTCAAGTGAACAACAACACTTTGATCAGCTAAGACTGTGGTTTTGCTGTCAAGTCCAATATAGTTTTGAACTGTTTCTTTCTTTAATAACAGCCTTTTTACAAAGACTGCATTACATCGTGACATATTCATCAAACAATCTGTTGAAATGTGCGCATTAACTTTTAAAAAAATTGGACATGATTAAGCCATTCTTTCCTAACACTGGGATCTTTCTGAAGGGTATGGAGAGCAGCAGGCACCACACGCAGCCAAAAACTGCAGAGTTTGATGCACTTTCACACGTTTTACTGCTATTTTCTCTGGTGTTTAGCAATAATAGGATTTATCCAGCTTTCCACTGATTACCCAACCATGATTGGGCTAGCCAAATATCTTATGTCCCAGTAGGCATCACTGACATTCATTTTTTGCACTTATTCATCTAAAATCAAAAAAGTGTGGACATTCACTGATTAATTTGTACAGCCTGGTTTCAATAAATGCTCTTTCTGTACTTGGCAGAAAGTTTCGAAATGTTGATTTCTTAAGAAACATGACCCTTAACATTAGGGTTGCACAATTAATAGAAATAAAACCAAATGGCTTAGTGCAATTATCAAATGTTACGGTATGGCTGTAATGTAGTCATACTGCTTTATAAATGACAAAATGTAATGACTAGATCATTACAGTACCAACCTGTTCCTGTCGCTCCAGCCAGCGGTCCACCATGGGATGATTGGCGCTGAGTGAGGAACGGGCCTTCTCACGCTGAAACTCGTTCTGATTGGACCGCTGCCCTGCATCACGAGGAAGACTACGATATGTGTCGACACCTCGGCCCTGAGGAGAGAAAAATTATATTCTTACAGCATTAACTTTCTGTTTATTGCCTACTTAGTACACTGTAGTAAAACGATAATAATGATGATTCACATGTACATGGATGGTCAGATTACAATTTAATATACCAGTAAACAGCCATATATGCCAAAATATATTTTTGGTCTATGAGGACACTGTACTGATGGATAAGAAAAAGCTGTAAATCAAAGCCTCACACTACAAAGGAATAACCCGAGATGAGCAAGTGTGAAAGAGCGAGCAAAATCCATAACTCATTGTCTAGAGAGTTGTATGACTAGCATTGACATAAGGGTTACTCTGCTAGAAGGAGAACTGACAGAGAAATGATGGTCACATCAGCAAATGCATTAAATGAACCCGCACACGCACACAATAAATTTAACACACAAACAGCAGCAAAACATTCTATGCCATCACATGGCTTGTTTATAGAGCTCTTTCTGTTTGTGAGATGCTGGGTTGTGAACCCTTCAGAAATGACAGTAAATATTCATAGAGATGTCATGAAGGGTGATGTGACCTCTGCCTCTAAAGATGACAGATTTATCGGATATGATCTGAGAAATGACACCAGCAGGAACCCGATTGCCTCTAAACAGCAATACAGCATACAGCAACATTAATAGAGTGCAATAGTGTCAGCCCACTTTTACCATGGCATTGGTTTTGGAAGTATTTTTTCCATTCATTTTTTCAAAAAGTCTTTGTTTAAAGAGTTATAAGCCATGAATCAAACCAACCAGCTACAATGTGAATTACACCATTACAAACTTTTATCTGAAGCAATAAAGTATTTGAAAATCAGACAAAAGACAAGACTGTGTACTTAATGGCTTTAATAAGGGAAAACTACAATCCCATCAAATATTACGAATGTTTTAATCAAAATAAAAAAAACAATGGAGAAATAGTTAAAGTTATTAGTTTAAAGTTGATATATAGGAAGAACATTTGAAGTTTATTGGAAATATGCATATATTTGCAAATATTTAAGTATTTTAAAAGAGCGTATTGAGACAGACTCAATTATGTCATTTGTTGTGCTTGATGGGAGTTTCTGCTGAGATCTTTTGTTGAGATTTGTTATTTATTTAAAACTGCATTAAAATAATGCAAATTGGTGTCTTTAACAAAAGCATAACCATTGATTAATAACCTCGGAACTCACAATAGGTCTGTCTTACATAGGTTTAAAAATTAGTGTTAAAATCTATTTCCCCATGGAGAAAAAATAATGGAAGTTTTACTTCCTGAACCCAACTACTGCGCTCAATAAGCATCAGAGAAGGTGATTAGTGCACCAAAAATTACAATTCTGCCATTATTTACTAACCCTCATGTCACTACAAACCTGTATGAATTTCTTCTCTGGAACATAAAAGATGATATTTGAACGAATTGTTTCAAGGTTGCTAAATAAGGTCCAAAAAATAAAACATTACTGTATTGGGTACGACCTTCAAGAACTTTTTTCCCCAAAATATCCTCATTTTAAGAAGAATGAAAGTCATCAAGGTGAGTAAATGATGACAGAATGGTCATTTCAGGAGTAGTCAGTTATGTTCCTCCACTATAAAGCTTTGGAGCTTCACAGCAGCTTCATACCTTCCTCTCCAGACTGTTGGTGCCGGAGGAGAAACGTGGTTTCAGGAAGCCGGCGGTTGTAGACCAGCGTGTGGGATTTTTTCTGGAAGGTTCTTCGGGTTGCGAACCAGGCTCAGAGAACGACATCGCTGTCAGGTTCAACAATGCCGGATCGCTACTGCGACGTACATGCAAAGGCATGTCTGTGAGAAATAGAGAGACCAATGAGTGACACAAAAGGCCAAAACTTCCACAGCAGTGGCACATTTCAAACTTGGAAATTCCTATACTACATTACGAGAGTCTCTTCATCTGTCTCTTACTGGTTCGGAGCGTGGATGTGGTGACCTCTATCTCGCTGTGGGGCAGGTACGGCTGGAAGGCAGACAGTGGGGTGGAGGTGGACGGCTCTCCAGAGAAGAGCTCCGGCGACTGTGTGCCTGTGGAGCTCGCACTGGTGCCGTCACCTCCGACATGAGGCTCCTGTTCGTCAAACACTGCCACCAACTGCAAAGAGAAAACACAGTGAAAAAAAGTGAGAACGATGTGAAAAAGTGAGAAAATTTGATACATACATTGTTTTTTACATCCATTATTATGCCTTGCAAACCTAAACATTTGTTTTTTGTTTCAAAAATTCTGCAGATTTGTCACCAAAATAATTCTGTCTAGCTGGCTAACATGGATGAGGTTTGGTCAAAATTGCAAAAATGGCTTGTGAAATGTCATTGTTTTCCAGCCTGTTATATAATAAGCTATATAATTTCTAGTTTGTTGCAAAGTTTCTTTTTGTAAAGAAAAATATGCTTTTTTTTAATTTAATGAACAAAAAAATGTGGTAACACTTTACAATAAGGTTCAGTTTGGTACCAATAGTTCATACATCTGTTATCACCAACTAAAAATGAAAAACATTTGAAATCTTTTTTAGAATTTTTATATAGTTTTAAATCTTTTAATAATTTATTCATCTAATTCTTGTTTGTTAATGATATAAAGAAAAATGTAGATTTGAACATAAACCTAGATTAATAAATGATGCACACTGTACAGTGTTGTAAATTAAATTTTACATTTAATAGACATAAAAACTACTGTTAAAATATTTGAGGTCTGATTTTTTTTTGGTTGGGGGGGGGGGGGGCATTTATAATATAAAAATATATATATTTTCAAAAAAAAGCTAGCAACTGTTTTCAACATTGAGAATAAGAAGAAATGTTTCTTGAACACCAAATCAACATATTAGAATGATTTCGGTGAAGAATCATGTGACACTGAATACTGGAGTAATGTATGCTGAAAATTCAGCTTGCCATCACAGAAATAAATTACACTTTAAAATACATTAAAAGCATTAAAATTGAGAACTTTATCATTAGCCAAAATGCATATTGTAAGGTCTGATATGAAGCGATTAATTTGGGACTCATTGGTGTCTTGATGTTCAATCTGATCAATGCCAACAACCATAAGAGACAACGAAAATCATGTACTGTCAGCTTTTCACTTGATTATTCCTTAGAAACTCGGAAACTTGGTTATTCCTGAGTATGAGGAGTCATGTAGCTTTATGAAGTCTGTAGAGAGCTTCAGTGTGTGTGTGGTGTCCTCATTTAGAGCAGGACACTCTCATCACTGTGTCCCTCAAGACACTGGTATTTGGGACAGAAGGCAACATCTCATGCTACAAAGTGAACATCTGGTCTCAATTATGCGCATGTGTGTGTCAACATGAATGATAACGCTTGAGGCACTGGTTCAGTGGGTGGGTTGAAATGGTTGGACACACCCAGTGCATTTGAGGCTTGGACTGATTGATGGAGGTCTGGACCAATCACAGGAGTGCTGCTGAAGGGCACATAACCCAGAATACACAGGGATGAGTCTTTTTGTGAGGGTGTTTTGAAATCCACAACCTTGAATGTGGGAAATCCGATACTGAAATGTGTGTGTGTCCCTTCTGCATTTATTTAAGATGATTGCTAATGTCTGTCAGAAAATTAGTGGTGATGTGTGATTTGTATATAATTTTTTTGGAGAAGAACAGTCTGGATTATCTCAAACATGACACTTCTGGAAACACACTCATGGGAATGGACATTTACGCAACTATTTGAGGGTGTTTGTACATTACACATGTTTAAAACTTTGCATTGTTAGAAATATATGAGCAGTGAGGCTTTCAGCGTTTCACAGAAGATCTTCAGAGCGCAGCCACAGCTTCAGCAGTGATTGTTCAGAAAACACACACACACACTGAAATGCCCCACAGAAACCTATTTACCTGTGACACATATTCCCATGAGACAGATCTGCTCTTAGCATGTTTGAGGCTTAAACACTAAATCTGCTCAATCTTTCTCTCTCTCTCTCTACACACACACAACCCTCTAAATAGGGACATATCATAGACTTCTATAGTTCTTATATACAGCCAATTATAAATATTGTATTCTAACCCATAAGCCACACCCTAACAAATACATGCATTAAAAAAAAAAACAATTGACATTATTTAAAATAATTAAATACAAATGAGGACACCTCTGGATGTCCCCAAAGATTTAGATGCCAGATTTAGCTCAAAGAAGTACATTGTTCAAAATTTGGGGGGTCAGTTAGACTTCAATCACAACACTCACCGCGCTCTCCCAGCTTTTATAAGTGCAGAAACCTGTCTCTTATATCAAACGTTACTCAAGGTCTGCACTCTACAATCTATTATTGCAGGAGATAAAAACGGATGACACTGACGAAGGCAGCAAGCCGAAACGTTTGTCATCTGTTTTTATCTCCTGCAATAATAAAAAGAATTATAGGGTCAGTTAGACTTAAAAAATGTATAATTTTATTCAACAAGGGCACATTAAATTGTTCAAAAGTGAGATATTTATACTGCTACTGAAGATTTCGATTTCAACAAAAAATTATGAAAAAGTTACCAGGGTCTATAAAATTAAGCAGAACAACTAGTTTTCATTGATTGGAAATATTGATAATTATAAGAAATGTTCTTGAGCACCAAATCAACATTAGAATGATTTCTAAAGGATCATGTGAAACTAAAAAACAGGAATAATGTGAGGAAGTTTAATTTAGCTTTGATCACAGGAATAAATTAAATTTAAAATATATATTAAAATAGAAAACAATTATTTAAAAATGTAATAATATTTCACAATATTTACTGGATTTGTGATTAAATAAAGGCAGACTTGTTGCGCAAAACATAAAAAAAACACATTTGAACAGTAGTATATGTACACAAAGATATTCACCTCTAAGGGCTGAAATAGCCATCTTGGTAAACACATTTTAATTGGTCACAAGAAATAGTTCACCCAACAAGAAATAATTTCATTTGAACACACTTACATGAGTATATGACTTTTTTCCCCACTACAGAAACAAAAGGCCAGTGCAATGAAGAAAAACAGACAGAAAAAATAAGGGAGATGAAGAAATGTGTATGAAGACGTGAAGAATGTCTTTAGCTGGCGTGTATGCATGCGTGTGATTCTTGCTGCTTCAAGTAACCCAAACCTCAATTAACTTTAGCATAACAAATAATACTGCAGTGCTGTTCTTCATAGGGTTGAGTAATTCTTTACTGGTTACCTAAACAAACATGACACCTCGTGTATTACTGGAAATACACACACACACACAGTAGCATTACAGCTGAACGAGCAACAGCGGCATTGAGAAATCCCTCCATGTGTTTCACAATGACTCTAAAAACAAGAACTCACCGACCCAACAACATAAATCACATCTTACAAACACATCTTCACACACACTGGAGGTCAACAGTGGTTTGTGTGCACCAAGTATGCTGACAGGAAGTTCCCAGGAGAACATTTATATACTTCCTGTGAGGATATTAATTTCCTCTTTAAAAGGATATGATCTTTGAGCTTCACAATCTGTTGAACCCATCTCACTCTGACACCAGTGTTGGGCTAGTTACTCAAAGAATGTAATGTATTACTCATTACAAGTTACTAATTTCAAAAGTAATATTGCTACTTATTACTTTCTGGCAACAGTAATTAGTTACACTACTAGTTACATAACTTTTTCTTCACGCCCCACAGAAGTTGTAACTGTGTATCTTCCACATAAAATTCTAGTTATTGATAGTGACATTCCAGTAGAAGTTTTGTATTAATCTCATTAATTGTCATGTATAGTTTGAAGCTAATTGTAGCTATAATTTCCCTGTTACCCATATACGATTATATTTCATTATGAATTTTTTCAAATCACATAAGTTTGTAAGAAACTTTAATTTTCCAAAAAGATTTTTAATTATAGTAATATAATGTACCACGTGCTGATCAGAGGGATGTGGGTGGATGTGGGTGGGATGTAATCCCAGAGTAAAGTACAGCCACAATTTACACAACAGTGCTCAGATTAGGCTGGGCATACTTCGATAATGATCATTCGAATTCGATATAATTTGCCTCGGAATATAAACCGTATGAGGTTCAATAATGTCGATATAAATGATATGCGCCTAAAGGCGGCACGAAACGGCGCGACTCATTTGAATAGCGCCCACAAGGACGTTTTCCCTAGACATAATAAATGTAAGCTTTTCCATATTCCAAGCTTGCCTGCTGCACTTGGGACATCACATGCATGTGTGAGTCGTGAAAATTATGAAAATAAATATAGGAATTATTGGATTTTAAATCAGTAGGGGTTGAGGCATCAAAATTAACTAAGTAACTAAGCAGTTTTATGGATGGTAACTGTAATCTTATTACTGAAATCTTATTAGTAATTAGTTACACTACTAGTTACTGCAAAAAGTAATATTAATACAGTAACTAAGTTACTAGTTAATGTCCAACACTGTCTGACACACACACACACCATCTGCACTAGAGCTTACACATATGCAACATATGAGCCTAACCCGACCAAGATGAGAGGAGACCAGGTTCATGTGTCAGCATGAATTTCAGGATCAATTCACTGAGCTCTTCAGAACGACCCCTTTTTTCACAAAATGTTTGTAAATGCAGACGCATGGTTAGCTGTTTGATTTATCACCGACTGGGAAGGAAATATGTCTGAGTGAATACTAACTTAATTAAAATAAGAGATGTGTCCAATAATGTGTGTGTGGGCTGTTGTGTATATATCTTTCATTCAAATTTTAAAGGCCACATATTATATGTGGTATATATTCGGCTAATGTTGTAATTTAAGGTGTTAGCATAGAGAATGGCCTTCTTAAAGGGATAGTCACCCCAAAATTTAAATTTGATTATTCATTTACTTACCCTCAGTAATTTCAGACCTGTCGTGACTTACTTTCTTTTGTGGATCTAGATATTTAGAAGAATATTGTACCCAAACATGTACCGGTAGCCATTGACTTATAGTAGGGAGGGGGAAAAAACTATAGAAGTCAATGGCTACCAACAAATGTTTGGTTACAAAATATCTTCTTTTGTGTTCAACTGAGAAAGAAATTCATAACAGGTTTGAAATATATTTAGGGTGAGAAATGATAGGATGTTTTCATTTTTGATGACCACAAAATGAAGATACCCCATGATTAACGTCTCGAACCCATGCACAGCCATTACAAAGCCTGGAAGAGCCAGGACGTTTTTTTAATATAACTTTGATTGTATTTGTGTGAAAGAAGAAAGAAAGTTAATATACACCTAGGCTGGCTGGAGGGTGAATAAATCATGGGGTAATTTTCATTTTTGTGTGAACTATCCCTTTAATGTGGACATGGGCCATAAAATTTTATTTTTATTTCACAATGCACAACAAAAAAAACCTGAAGATCCCATCCTTAAGGGTTTTATTGTTGCAGATTGTGCCTAACACCACCCCTTAACCCACGTAAAACCACTGTTACTGAAAGCAAACAGCCTCTCGTGGCTCATTGCTTCAATCCCTCATGAGGCCTGTTGCTAATGGAAACCAGTTTGTGTTTGAGACGGCCACACCAGCTTACAGCACTTCAATTACAACACATCTATGCGATGATTAACTGTCCACTGGTGGCAGGGGAAACCTTGGTCACACTGTGCATGTACTTACACACGCTCCAGATCATGTGGTCAGAACCGAACACAACACTGCCTGCAGCACCAATTCACAGACACTTCCTGTTAAGACGCCACAACTCGCATACTTCCTCAAGCCTTGAGGAAAACATCCACACAAACAAGACGTCCACACGTACACTGTCTGACCAGAAGCAGCACGTTTAGATGCTTTAACGTCCTGTTTATAACTGGCGACCGCTTCCTGTCCAGTAGAGGATAGAGGAAGTTATCACAGAAGGGGGTAGAGTAACACTGACATAAAAGAGCTTTGTGTTGCTCAATACCTGACAGAGGGCCAAACATAAGCAGTTTCATTGTTCATTAAGACAAGCCATGGTGATAACAAAAAAGTGAGAGGAGAGAGAGAGAGAGAAGAGGCCATGCATGTCTGAGAAATCACAGCTGAATCTCTGGTGCCCTCTACTGTCCTCTAGCAGAACTGTGCCTAGTCAAAGTTTTTATGTTTAAATATATATATATTTGTGACACTGGACCACAAAACCAGCCATAAGCATCAATTTGAAAGCTGAATAAATAAGCTTTCATTGATGTATGGTTGTTAAGGATAGGACAATATTTGGCCGAGATACAACTATTTGAATATCTGGAATCTGAGGGTGCAAAAAAATCTAAATATTGAGAAAATCGCCTTTAAAGTTGTCCAAATGAAGTTCTTAGCAATGCATATTACTAATCAAAAATTAAGTTTTAATATATTTACAGTAAGACATTTACAAAATATCTTCATGGAACATGATCTTTACTTAAGATCCAAATGATTTTTGGCATAAAAGAAAAAAAAAAATCGATAATTTTGACCCACACAATTTTTTTTGGCTATTGCTACAAATACACCCCAGCGACTTAAGACTGCTTTTGTGCTCCAGGGTCACATTTAGGTTTTGTTTTGGTGGGCCTAAAAGTTTTGATTCTCACAGAAAAATAATTTGTAGAATTGTCTTCATTTCAAAAACCGTTCAAAAGTTTGGGGTCAGTAAACAAATTTTTTTTTTTAAATGGTTTTTGAAAGAAGTCTCAAACTCACCAAACTGCACTGTTGATCAAACAACAATAATCATATGTACAGTTAAAATATTATTACAATTTCAAAAATTAATGGGTAATATTTTAAAAGTAATTTTTTGCATATTTACTTAGGTTATTTTATTATAAAATATGAAAACCGCGGCTTTGCGGTGTGCTGGGTTATATTTTTGGTTTTTAGCATTTCTTTTTTCAGGATTATTGAGCTTATGAGTTCTTTACGGTCACTTTTGATCAATTTATGCATCACGTGTGAAAAGTGTTAATTTCTTTAAAAAAAAATCTTAGAAAAACTGAAACTAATATAAGTTTTAATGACTCCAAAACATAAAGACAATGAAAAATAAAACAGAAATGACTGCAACTAGTTTGGTTTAAGTTTTGAATATACCACACACACACACACACACACACAACAAACATATATATATATTATACACACACACACAGTATATAAAATTATACCTGTTAACGCATTAACTTACTAAGACACCTAAAAATACTAAAACTAAAATAAAGAATGCAGAAGAAAAACTACATATAAAATATTATAAAAAAACTAAAATACAGTTTTATACAAACATGTAAAACATATTGGAATTATATGGATTACATATTTAAATTACCACAAAACATATTTAAATTATAAGCATTCATTTACTAAAATACTTAAACTAAAATATAGAATAAATATTCTAAAAAAAACAAAAAAAAACAATTAAACTAAAAACCAAAAGCTATAACTAAAAACCAAAAATAATAGGCACTAAGAAAAATCTAAGCAAAACTAAAATAAAAAGAAAGGACAAGTAAAAAAAAATTAAAAAGTAAATTAAGAAAACAAAACTATAATAACCCTGCTCTGAGTGTGTGTTTGCCTAGGTTTGTGCGTTTAGCCTGAAATGGACTTTGGTTTACCACAGACAATTACAAAACTGGTTATGGACCATTAATATTAGACAGTCCACATTTGTGCAGAGAGTTTAAAACATGTGTGAGTTTCTGTGCTGTTGTGTGATTGTAGGTTAAATGCGTCACACTAAACCACATTAAAGCAGTATTGTAGCACTTCCTGTTTGCGGACCGTGTTTCCTGTGACCACAGGTGCAGCCTGAGTCATTCAGTAAATTGGTGTGAGATACCAGGATGTAACGTAAACACTGTAAAACTAGACACTGTCAGCTATAAATGTGAGAGCGTATCTCTGGTGTGTGTCCCTCAGGCACAGATGTGAAGTGTCTTTTATTTCACA